>CAUYLG010078856.1:0-63307 GCA_963573385.1 Cacajao melanocephalus | reverse complement strand
TCCCTTCTTCCCTTTCTCCTTTCCTCCCTCCTTTCTGACGTCCCTCCGTCCCTCCTTCCCACCCACCCACCTTACCTCTTTCCTTTCCTCCTTTCCACCCTCCTTCCCACCCACCCAACACAGAACAGGGCCTTCATGGTGCCACCCAACACAGAACCCTGTCCCTCTAGAGCCACCCCAAACAGAACCTGTCCCCATGGTGTCACCCCAAGCAGAACCCTGTCCCTATAGTGCCACCCAACACAGAACCCTGCCCCCATGGTGCCACCCAGCACAGAACCAGTGAGTGAATCCTAGCTCTGCCGCTTTCTGGCTGTGTGGCCTTAGGCAAATTACTTACCCTTTCTGTGCCTCCATTTCATCATTTGTAAAAGGATACAGTGTCACAGACCCGTTTATGTCACAGGCGTCATTGGTTTGGGAGAATGTTAGTTTGCTTGTTTGTACATGTGAAGAGCTTTAAACAGTGCCTGGTACAGTAATTACTACCTACAGTGTTTGCTGCTGCTGTTATTCTAATAATAGAATCTTTTGAAAGTACTTTTTCACTTAACATTTTGTGAGTAATATTTTCTCCTCTTTCTACGAAAGTTGTAATAGTGTTGCATTTTCTTACAGAGTTTCTTAGGTATTTTTTGGATGAGACAGAGGCTAGACCTGGAGCCTTATTTTCATCTCAGATTGATTTGGGTTATGACATTGAGTTAAACTTCGCACCATGTTGAGGAGGAGGGTGGTGATGGGGGTGGTGGCATCTAACATTTATTGAGTGCCAACAGTGTGGCAGAGGTTGTTCTGAGGGCCTCGTGTGGATTACTTTCTCTGATTCTTTTCAGCAGGTTTTTTTTTTTTTTGAGATGGAGTCTTGCTCCCAGGCTGGAGTGCAGTGGCGCCATCTCAGTTTGCTGTAACCTCCACCTCCTGGGTTCAAGCAATTCTTGTGTCTCTCATGTAGCTGGGACTACAGGTGCCACCATGCCTGGCTAATTTTTGTATTTTTAGTAGAGACGGGGTTTTTTTTCATCATGTTGGCCAGACTGATTTCAAACTCTGACCTCAAGTGATCTGCCAACCTCTGCCTCTCAAAGTTCTGGGATTACAGGTGTGAGCCACTGCGCCTAACCTCTCTTCAGCAATCTTTTTCTTTCTTTCTTTTTTTTTTTTTGAGACTGAGTCTCACTCTGTCACCCAGGCTGCAGTACAGTGGTGTGATCTCGGCTTCCTGCAACCTCTGACTCCTGGGATCAAGCAGTTCACCTGCCTCAGCCTCCTGAGGAGCTGGGACTACAGGCACGCACCACGCCCAGCTAATTTTTGTATTTTTTAGTAGAGATGGGGTTTCACTGTGTTGCCCAGGCTGGTTGCAAACTCCTGAGCTCAGGCAATCTGCCCGCCTTGGCCTCCCAAAGTGCTGGGATTCCAGGCATGAGCCACCGCACCCAGCCTCTCTTCAGCAATCGTATGCAGTAGACATTCCCACAGTCCCTATTCTCCAGGTAAGTAGCCAGGCCCAGCGTGTCTGCCAGCTGCGTGACAGCAGGAGATGCTACTTTGTTCTCCATTTTATCCCAGCAGCTGGGTCTGCACCTGAGACACAGTCACTCCATAGATATTTGTAGAGGGAGGGGATGAGTTTGCTCAGGATCACACAGCTTGTAAATGACAGAGCTGCCTCCGGGCCAGCTCACTGTGTGAACATTCCGGTTCATAGCATGATCCCACTACAGGGTGTGTGTGTGTGTGGCCACAGTTCACTTGTCAGTGCTCTGAAATGAACGCACGTGCAACGCTGGGAGCTTAGTCACTGAAGCCCCTTCTGAGCCGTCACTAATCAGACATTCATGTGGAATATCCTGTCTCGCCCAGATTGTTTCCTTGGGGTGAAATTCAGGTACAGAGTCTTGGTATTTGTCAAGTGTTCTAGGAAATTTAAATGACTCAATTTCTTGTTCTGCTTTCCTTAATCTGCTGAAAGCCTGAGTAGTCGTGGGTCAGAAAACAATTTTTACATTTTATTTATTATTTATTTATTTGTTTATTTTTGAGACAAGGTCTCGCTCTGTCATCCAGGATGGAGTGCAGTGGCGCAATTTCGGCTCACTGCAACCTCTGTCTTCCGGGTTCAAGCAATTCTCATGTCTCAGCCTTCTGAGTAGCTGGGACTACAGGCGTGTGTCACCATGGGCCAGCTAATTTTTTGTAGTTTTAGTAGAGATGGGTTTTTGCTGTGTTAGCCAGGCTGGTCTCAAACTCCTGACCTTGTGATCCACCTGCCTTGGCCTCCCAAAGTGCTGGGATTATAGGCATGCATCACTATGGGCCAGCTAATTTTCTGTAGTTTTAGTGGAGATGGGGTTTCGCCATGTTGGCCAGGCTGGTCTCGAGCTCCTGGCCTCAAGTGATCCTCCTGCCTTGACCTCCCAAAGTGCTGGGATTACAGGTGAGCCACTGCACCCAGCCTATGTTTTTTACATTTCATATATTTTTGCGGAGAGTTACAAGCTTGAGCTGCGTGTGTGGGTCATAGGGTTGGGGCTTGAAGATGATGGGTTCTGTTCTGCGGGTGTCAGAAGCCATGCCTCTTCTCCCTGCTGCCTCTTCAGAGCTCCTCCTTCTAGGAGGTGGTGTTATTCTAGCATTCTCTTTCTTGCCTTCCCAGATTAAGTATGGATGTTTTACAAGATTGGTTGAACCATAATGATACGAGTAGAATCCAAAAGAAATGCCAGGGAAAGAATGGGAACTTTGTTTTCATTGATAGTCATTTAGAGCCTGCCCAGAAGCCCTGTGTTAGATACTCTTGCCCGCATTTTTTGTTATGAATGTGATTGACATGCCCTGAGGGTGGCCAGTGGGGTTAACTGCTGCATTTCACTGCCCAGTTTTGCTTTTTTAGCACATGCAACTGAGCTGATCTTGCGTTTGCAGCAATGAATTGGATGTGTTAGGTTGACTTGCATGAAATTGCCTTTTTTTTTTTTGAGACGGAGTTTCACTCTGTCACCAAGGCACTGGTGGATCTTGACTCACTGCAACCTCTGCCTCCCAGGTTCAAGTGATTCTCCTGTCTCAGCCTCCCTAGTAGCTAGGATTACAGGCACATGCCACCACGCCCAACTAATTTTTGTATTTTTAGTAGAGAGAGAGTTTTGCTATGTTGGCTGGGATGGTTGCAAACTCCTGACCTCAGGTGATCTACCTACCTCAGTCTCCCAAAGTGCTGGGATTACAGGTGGAGCCAGGACACCTCACCAGATGCAGATGCCCAACCTTGAACTTCCCAGCCATCTTGAAATGTGAGCCAAAGAAGCCTTTTTTCTTTTAACTTAGCCTCAGGTCTTCCTTTGTAGCAGCACTGAATGAACTGAGACAGCACAGAAGTGGTTCGTTAGGCAGGACTTGAGCCCTGTAAAGGGTGGGTGGAGTTTGCACAGGCACTGAAGGGAGGGGGAAGGTGGGAGCAGAGGGGGGAGCTGGCAGGACCTCCTAGGGTAGGTGACCAGGTCAGCTTGTGTGGCGTGGGGTGTGAGGAGCACAAGGTTGAAAGTCAGCTTGAGTCCACATGGTGTCCACTGCTAGGCTGAATGGATGCATGGGGTTTTCCAGTGCTATGTCCGATCACCTTGGGCCCTGGTGTAGAGCGCAGGTTCCTGAGCCCTATGCTCGGCTGACTGAGTCTGTACCTCCAGGAGTGGAGCCTGAGAAATCCATACCAGCCAGCTAGGTTTGCAAACCACTGATGGGCCACCTTCCTCAGGTCAGCAGACTGTCTGTGTTGGAATCATCTGGCTGTGCTTGCTCAAAATACAGATCACTGGGCTCTGCCCCCAGAACCACCAAGTCAGAAATTTCTGGGGATGGAGCTTGCAAACCATGTTTTTAACAAGCTTCCAAGACTGTTTTTGGCACACTAGAATTTGAGAGCCACTGCTGTAGTCAGTGAGGAACTTTCAAGAGCCTAACTCTTGGAGTGTGTGTGTAGTGATTGTTATGTATATTTAAGTTACCCTAAGCCAGTCACAGTGGCTCACACCTGTAATCCCAGCACTTTGGGAGGCTGAGGCAGGTGGATTATTTGAGGTCAGGAGTTTGAGACCAGCCTGGCCAACATGATGAAATCCTGTATCTTCTACAAATATAAAAATTAGCTGGGCGTGATGGCATGTGCCTGTAATCCCAGCTACTCAGGAGGCTGAGGCACAAGAATCACTTTGAACCCAGGAGGTGGAGGTTGCAGTGAGCTGAGGTTGCACCACTGCACTCTAGCCGGGGCGATAGAGCGAGACTCCATCTCAAAAAAAAAAAAAAAAAAAAAAAAAAAAGGCCGGGCGCGGTGAATCATGCCTGTAATCCTAGCACTTTGGGAGGCCGAGGCAGGTGGATCACAAGGTCAGGAGATCAAGACCATCCTGGCTAACACAATGAAATCCCATCTCTACTAAAAAAAAAAAAATTAGCCGGGCATGGTGGCAGGCGCCTGTAGTCCCAGTGGAGGCGGAGGCAGGAGAATCACTTGAACTCAGGCGGCAGAGGTTGCAGTGAGCCAAGATCGAGCCATTGCACTCCAGCCTGGGTGACAAAGTGAGACTCCGTCTCAAAAAAAAAAAAAAAAAAAAAAAAAGGGTACCCTGAAAAACTCTACTGACTAGAGACACATATGAGTTTGTCCCAGAAACTAGCCTGGACCAGTAAGCAAGGAAGCCAAAGGTCACCAAACATCAGCGGCAGCCCAAACACCCAGCCACTGAGTATGGGCACCAAGGCCAAGTAGAGCAGAGGGAAGTGGGTACTTGCTGCTCAGCAAGTGTCCATTTTCTCTCTCGCTCTCCTTTTTTTTTGAGATGGAATCTCGCTTTGTCACCCAGGCGAGAGTGCAGTGGTGTGATTTCGGCTCAGTGCAACCTCCACCTCCTGGGTTCAAGTGATTCTCGTGCCTCAGTCTCTCGAGTAGCTGGGATTACAGGCATGCGCCACCATGTCCAGCTAATTTTTGTATTTTTAGTAGAGACGGGGTTTCGCCATGTTGGCCAGGCTGGTCTCAAACTCCTGACCTCAGGTGATCCGCCCACCTTGGCCTCCCAAAGTGCTGGAATTACAGATGTGAGCCACCACATCCAGCCCATTTTCTCTTCTTTACAGCCCCCTGGTCTCTTTCCCATTGGGTACAGATCGGTGGGTTCACAGCCTGTTACCCCACCTCCCCCAGCCAAGTGTGTGGACAATGCAAGCTAGGCTGAACAGGTGCCCCTTCTTGGAGTTTGAATGGTGAGCGGAGGGACAGTGATGCTAATAGTCACGGTTCCGGTTCATCTGTCTGGGCTGTTTTGCAGTGGGACTGTTGTGGTTCCTAGTTCCTGGTCTCCAGCTGCCTTGGCTTCCCAGCTGTTTCCAAGTCAGTTCCACGAGTTCCCAATAGCTTTCCAATCAGTTTCCTTTTGTTAAGTTACCTAGAAAGAATTTCTTTTGCTTGCAATCAGAGAACCTTGACTGTTATTCATAAGGAGTGGAGGAAACACTTGCAATATAAAGGCAGGGTCCCCCAAGAGCTGGGAGACTTGTAGGAGAGGCCATCCTCAGATTAGGGAGAAGACATTGAAAGAACAGCAGGGCCAGCCTGAAGCTGGGGTTTCTCAGAGGCACAGGTGAGGAAAGTGAGGGCAAAGTGCTATCAGCTGAGAACCCTGCCCTTGACTTTGGATATCCATAAGTCAAATCTAGATTTGTTGGGTTCATTGGTTTTTCATATTCTGTTTTGCTTTAAAAAATTCCTTAAAAATTTTAAAAAAATTTTTAGACATGGTCCTGCTCCATTATCCAGAGTACAGTGGCTGGAGTGCAGTGGCGTGATCATGGCTCACTACAGCCTTGACATCCCAGGCCCAGGTGATTCTCCCACCTAAGGCTCCCAAGTAGTTGGGACCACAGGCATGCGCCACCATGCCTGGCTAATTTTTTGTGGAGATGGGGTTTCCCCATGTTGCCCAGGCTGGTTTCAAGCTTCTGGACCCAAGTAATCCTCCTTCCTTGGCCTCCCAAAGTGTTGAGATTACAGGTGTAAGCCACTGTGCCTGGCCCCCCAAAATCCTTTTTTATTTTTGTTTTTTTTTTTGACGGAGTTTCACTCTTACTTCCCAGGCTGGAGTGCAATGGCGCGATCTTGGTTCACTGCAACCTCCACCTCCTGGATTCAAGCAATTTTCCTGCCTCAGCCTCCTGAGTAGCTGCGATTACAGGCACCTGCCACCACACATGGCTAATTTTTGTATTTTTAGTAGAGACAGGATTTCACCACGTTGGCCAACTCCTGATCTCAGGTGATCCACCTGCCTTGGCCTCTCAAAGTGTTGGGATTATAGGCATGAGCTACTGTGCCCAGCCCGCAAAATTCTTAAGTAAAGTTCCTTTTGACCGTTTTAGATGATCTTAAGAACGAAGGTTTGGGGAAAGAGACTGGGAAGGATGTGGCCCATTCCTAGGTGAGCCTAGCTGGAGAGGTTGTCTGGGAAACCTGGTTGGGTGTTTTCAGCTTGATAAAAGCAGGGTTTTAGGTAGATTTCCCTAGCAGAGCAAGCTGAGTGGGAGGGAACAGGGCAGAAAGGAAATGAGATGTGAGAGGCTATTCTGAGAGGTCCTTCCCTGCAATGGATGAGGTTGTGTGAGGTTGAGAGAGGCTGAGTTTAGGATAGTGAGGGGTGGAGCTGTACCTTCATTTGTGATGATGTCATAGCATGCATGTAACTACTGTGAACTGGGGTGGGCGTGGTAGCTCATGCCTATAATCCCAGCACTGAGGGAGGCCAAGGCAGGTGGATCGCTTTGAGCTTAGGAGTTCAAGACCAGCCTGGGGAACATGGTGAAACCCTGCCTATCTGCCAAAAAAAAAAAAAAAAAAAAAAAAAAAACACAAAAAGTTAGCTGGGAGTGGGTGGCATGTACCTGTGGTGCCAGCTGCTTGGGATGCTGAGTGGGAGAATTGTTTGAACCCAGGAGGTGGAGGTTGCAGTGAACCAAGATGGCGCCACTGCACTTTAGCCTGGGTGAGAGTGAGACTCCATTTTTTAAAAGAATAGAAAAACCTGCTGTGAACTGGACATACAGTGGAGGAAGGATAGAGAAAGAGAAGGAGTCAGCAACAACTTTAAAGTATACAAAATTACCTTCTAGGAGAATGGAGTGTCATTGACAGAAATTGGTTTCTGGTTTTGGGGAAGAAGATACAAATTGAGTTTAAATTTCAGAGGCAGTAGGATACTCACTATGAAAATATCTAAGGAGCCATTGTTCATTTTGTTGGCTGTGATAATGTTCTTGTGGGTATGTTAACAAGGTCTTCCATACAGAGATCTCTGTTAGAGGTATCTACTGAAGTATGTTGGTCTTCTGTATCCATGGGTTCCATGATTCAGCCGACCATGGGTTGAAAATATTCAGAAGAAAACAAAAAGGATGTTTGCCTGTGTACTGAACATGAATTTTTTTTTTTTTTTTGAGAGGGAGTCTCTGTCACCCAGGTTGGTGTGCAGTGGTGCAATCTCGACTCACTGCAACCTCCACCTCCTGCGTTCCAGTGATTCTCCTGCCTCAGCCTCCCGAGAAACTGGGATTACAGGCACCTGCAACCATGCATGGCTAATTTTTGTATTTTTAGTTGAAACGGGGTTCCACTATATTGGCTAGGCTGGTCTCAAACTCCTGATCTCGTGATCTGCCCACCTCGGCCTCCCAGAGTGCTGGATTATAGGCATGAGCCACTGTGCCCGGCCATGAATTTTTTTTCTTGTCATTATTCCCTAAACAATACAGTACAGGTCGAGCAGCCCAAATCTGAAAACCCAAAACCCAAAATGCTACAATATCTGAAACTTTTTGCACACCACACAGTACCACAAGTGGAAAATTCCATAGCTGATGTCATGTGGCAGGTCGCGGTCAAAATGCAGTCACAGCTTTGTTTCTTGCACAAGATTATGCAAGATATTGTACAAAATTACCTTCAGGCTCTATGTATAAGGTATATTATGAAACATAAACGAATTTGGTGTTTAGACTTGGATACCATCCCCAAGATACCTCATTATACATATGCAAATGCCCCCCAGACTGAAAAATTTCTGGAATCTGAAACACTTCTAGTCCCAGGCATTTCGGATAAGGGAATGCTCAACTGTGTAATAGCTATTTTCATGGCATGTATGTTGTATTAGGTGTTATAAGTAACGTGATTTACTTAGTGACATGATTTAAAATGTATGGAGTGCTGGACACAGTGGCTCATGCCTGTCATTCCAGCCTTTGGGAAGCCGAGGCAGGCAGATCACCTGAGTTGAGTTCAAGACCAGCCTGGCCAACATGGTGAAACCCCATGTCTACTAAAAATACAAAAATTAGCTGGGTTTGGTGGCACATACCTGCAGTCCCAGCTACTGGGGAGGCTAAGGCAGGAGAATCGCTTGAACCTAGGAGGCAGAGGTTGGAATGAGCCAAGATGATGCCACTGCACTCCCACCTGGGCAACAGAGTGAGACTCCGTCTCAAAAAAAAAAAAAAGAAATAAAGTGTACGGAAGCTGTGCATAGGTTACATGCAAATACACCATTTAATATCAGGGAGTTGAGCATCCTTGGATTTTGGTATCCAAGGGAGGTCCTAAAACTGATCTCCCATAGAAACCAAGGGACTGCTGTGTTTATGGGTGAAACAGTGTAATGTCTGGAATTAGCTTCATAATACTCCAGCAAACAAGCAGGAAGTTGGCAGGGACACAGAAAGCCGGCACCCAGCTCCTCACCTGTCTCCCATCCCTTTTCCTCCTCTTCTGCACCTCACTTCTATACGTGGCCCCATCAGCCAAAAACTCCGAAGTTTCTCTAGACTTTCATTCCCTCTGTCTAGTTGCTAATGAAGTCGTATGTCCCTTAAATGTCTCCTTGGGACACTGCCTGGTTCAGCCCTCATTGTATCTCATTGGAGGTACTGCGATAGCTGTAACTTGTTCAGTTGTGCCCCCCTTACTCCAATCCGGCCCGTCTTTATTAAAAGCAGAATTTTAGGTTGAATGCACAGACGGCCCTGTGAGGTGGGTGTACTAGCTGATTGCTGATGGCTCGGGAGGCTCTTGGTTGTGAGGCTGGTGTAGAAGACCCGGGTCTGCCTGAGTTTTGCAAAGCCCGTACTGCACTGCCACCTCCAACTACCAACCTGGCGAGTCGGTTTTTTAAGTCCTTGTAGGTAAAGGACCCAGCCTGACTAGTAATTTAATAAGTACCAGTGGATGTGAGGCACCACATCCTGTTGGTGGAACTCGCTAAAGTAACCAACGTTAATACTCAGAATATTGAGTATTCTGAGAGCTAGGATTGCACCATTGCACTCCAGCTTGGGCAACAGAGGGAAACCCTGTTTCTGAAACAAACAGAAAACCTGCACTTACCTGTGGAGAGACCTGTGTCAGGAAAGCACACCACAGTCACCGTTGTTAATGTGAATTCAGGTGATGTGGAGCTATCTCGCCCTTTTCTCTTTAGAAAAGTCAAAACCGAGAAGTTTTTCTTTCTGAATTAAAGCTGGGCAACCTGAATTGTAATTTTACAATGTATTATGCAATATTAATATACACCCAAAAAGTATAATTGTAATGTTGTGAATTAGCACATCCTGGAAAACAATTGGACACATCTGGTGCTGGGCAGTTCTGCTCATGAGTGTCTCTGTAGAGCAGAGATCAGCAAACTTTTTCTGTGAAAGGCTAGTTGGAGATACATAGAGAAGATACAGTTACATATTTTTTTGCTGTTCTCCTTATACATGAATCAGATTCAGTCTTTTGGAGGGCAGCCTGGACATACATAATGAGTTCTTAAAGTGCATTCTTTTTTTTTTTTTGAGACAGGGGTTTTGTTCTTGTTGGCCAGGCTGGAGTGCAATGGTGCGATCTCAGCTCCCTGCAACCTCTGCCTCCTGGGTTCAAGCGATTGTCCTCCTGCAGCCTCCCAAGTAGCTGGGATTATAGGTGTCCGCCACCACACCTGGCTAATTTTTCTTTTTTTGAGATGGAGTCCCACTCAGTTGCCCAGGCCGGCGTGCAATGGTGCCATCTCAGCTCACTGCAACTTCCGACTTCCAGGTTCAAGTGATTTTCTTGCCTCAGCCTTCTGAGTAGCTAGGATTACAGGTGACCGCCACCATGCCTGGCTAATTTGTGTAGTTTTAGTAGAGATGGGGTTTCGCCAAGTTGGCCAGGCTGGTCTTGAACTCCTGACCTCAGGTGATCTGCCCACCTCAGTATGGGATTATAGGCGTGAGCCACCACGCCTGGCCACCTTTTTGTTTTTTGTTAAGAGACGGGGTCTCACTCTGTCTCCTAGGCTAGAGTGAAGTTTTGCAATAGCTTGCTGCAGCCTTGACCTCTTAGACTCAAGCGATCCCTCAGCCTCCCAAGTAAATGGGACCACAGGCTCACACCACTGAGCCCCTGGTAATTAAAAAAAAAAAAATTCACTATGTTGGTTGGGCTGGTTTTGAATTTCTGGCCTCAAGCAGTCCACCCGTCTTGGCCTCCCAAAGTCCTAGTATTATAGGCATGAGCCACCACACCCAGCCAAAAAAAAATTTTTTTTATGCGGTTTTGCCATGTTGCCCAGGCTGATCTTGAACTCCTGGCCTCAATCTCTTCTCCTGCACTGGCCTCCCAAAGTGCTGGGATTACAGGTGTGAACCACCACACCCAGCTAATAACTATACCTTTGAGACACTATTCTAAGATGGTAGATTATATATTCCTCCCTAACGAGCTGTAATGTAGACACATGTTCAAAGCTAATGGACTAATTCCCATTCTTCCCTCCAAACCTTCCTTCCACAGTCTTTCTCATGGAGTACAAAGCAACGTGATTCTTAGGGTTTCTCAGTAAGAATCTAACGGCATTGCCCCTGCTTTCAAAATACACCCCAGGGCCTGACGGGGTGGCTCACACTTGTCATCCTAGCACTTTGGGAGGCTGAGGCAGGTAGTTTGAGACTCCCGGGCTGGGTAACATTACAAAAACCTATCGGTACAAAAAACAGAAAAAAAATTAGCCAGGTATGGTGGTGCATGTCTGTGGTCCCAGCTGCTCAGGAGGTTGAGGTGGGAGGATCACCTGTGCCCAGGAGGTTGAGGTGGCAGTGAGTGTGCTAGGAGCAGTGAGTTATGCCTGTAATCCCAGCACTTTGGGAGGCCAAGATGAGAGGATTGCTCAAGCCCAGGAGTTCAAGACCAGCCTGGGCAGCAAAGCAAGACCCCATTTCTACAAGAAATATGAACTTAAAAATTAGCTGTGTGTGGTAGCACATGCCTGTAGTCCAAATACTTGGGAGGCTGAGGTGGGATCATTTGAGCTCAGGAGGTTGAGGCTGCAGTGAGCCAGTATTACACCCTGGGACTCCAGCCTGGGCAACAGAGGCTCAGTGGTGTGAGCCTGTGGTCCCATTTACTTGGGAGGCTGAGGGATCATTTGAGTCTAAGAGGTCAAGGCTGCAGCAAGCTATTGCAAAACTTCACTCTAGCCTAGGAGACAGAGTGAGACCCCGTCTCTTAACAAAAAACACCCAACCAACAAGAAGAAAACCTTCACTTACCTATGGAGAGACCTTTGTCAGGAAAGCACACTGCAGTCACTGTCGTTAATGTCAATTCAGATGATGTGGAGCTGCCTTGCCATTTTCTCTTTAAAACAGTAAACTCCAAGTCAAAAACTGAGAAGTTTTATCTGAGTTAAAGCGGGGCAACCTAAATTACTTTAAAATGTATTATGCAATATTAATAGGCATCAAAACATGTAATCATAATATTGTGAATTAACACAACCTGGAAAACATGTGAACACGTCTGGTACCGGGCAGTTTTACTCATGGGTGTGTCTCTAGAGCCGAGATCAGCAGACCTTTTCTGTCAAGAACTAGATAGGGACTATTTTAAGCTTTGTGGCCCCTCGGGTCTTTTTTGCAATGATGTCACTCTACAGTAACCTCTGCCCTGGCACTGTGAAAGCAGAGACCATACATTAAACAAATGAGCATGTCTGTGTTCTAGTCCGATATATTTATAGAAACTGTTTGAAATTCATGTAATTTTCTCATGTTATGAAGTAAATGTTAAAAGGTGAAAATCGTATTTAGCATGTGGGCTGTTAAAAAGCAGGAACAGGTTGGACTTTCTGGAAATCACAGTTTACAGACCCCTGATCCAAAGCAGCTCTGTCCAGTGGGACTTGCTGTGCCAAGGAGAACGCCTGCATCCACTGTCTCCTTGCAGCAGTCATCAGCCACATGTGAGAACCGGCCAGTGTAACTGAGGATCTGGATTTTTAACGCTGTTTGATTTTCAGCATGAATTTTCATTTGCATTTGAGCAGCCCCATGTGGCTAGTGGCTACCATATTGGGCAGCACAGGCGTACAGAGGCTCCTGTATGTGTGTGGCAGGAAGCAGGGACAGAAATAATCATGACAGCATTGTTTTTAAACAGCAAAAATAACTGATGGCATTTTCACATAATGGAAAATGATTGTAATAATAGCAAACATTTGTTGAGTGCTGTCTTTCCACCAGGCAATGTTTTAAGCACTTTACATGTTTTGATGCGTTGGAGAAAACGTGTAACCACATACCTCATTGTTAGGTAGTAGTGAAAATGAATAAATTATAGCTACATAGACCTACAAGGATGAATGAATCTTAGATATACAAGGTTGCATGAAGAAGCAAGTCACAGCCGGGCGCGGTGCCTCACACCCGTAATCCCAGCACTTTGGGAGCCTGGGGCGGGTAGACCACTTGAGGTCAGGAGCTCAAGACCAGCCTGGCCAATATGGTGAAACCCCATCTCTACTAAAAATACAAAAATTAGCCAGGCTTGGTGGCGGGCATCTGTAATCCCAGCTACTCGGGAAGCTGAGGCACAAGAATCGCTTGAAGCTGGCGATCTGAGGTTGCAGTGAGCCGAGATCACACCACCGCACTCTAGCCTGGGCAACAGAGTGAGACTCTGTCTCAAAAAAAGCAAGTTATAAAAACTGCATGCCATGTGATACCTTTTTTAAAACCCTAAAACCAAGCAAAATGAAACAACACTGATCAGGGGGAATAAATGGTAGAATATTATTAAAGCAAGGGAATTCAGGCTGTGGTACTTTTGGGGGAGAGAAGGTGCCACCAGTGAAGGCCCACTGTGTTGAGGGACAGTGGGATTCCTGACCTGTTACATTTCTACTCCTCCGTAGTAAAGGGTTTATAAGCAGGATATATATTGACTTAATAGAACAGAGCTTTCAGGGCTGGGCGCATTGCTCACACCTGTAAATCCCAGCAGTTTGGGAGGTTGAGGCAGGTTGATCACGACATCAGGAGTTGAGTCCGGTCTGACCAACATGGTGAAACCCCATCTCTACTGAAAATAAAATAATTAGCTGGGTATGGTTGTACGTGCCTGTAATCCCAGCTATTCAGGAGGCTGAGGCAGGAGAATCGCTTGAACCTGGGAGATGGAGGTTGCGGTGAGCCGAGATCATGCCACTGCACTCCAGCCTGGGCAACAGAGCAAGATTCTGTATCAGAAAAAAACCAAAAACAACAACAAAAAAACCCCAGAGCTTTCAGGTAGTAAAAACAATGACCGTTGTAGCATCCTCCAGTTAGTTTTGAATCTGGTTTCCATTCACATTTAAGCAGATGTTCCATTAGCAGAGGGGTTTATGTTTGTTGCCTTGGTTGGGTGCTTTGGATTAGAGAACCATTGTTATTTTTTTCCAGTTCAAGAACAAAGGGTTAAAACCTTTTGCTCCAACTTTTTGTTTCATTAAATCTACTGATGACGATGAGTTGAATGTTACCAGGATCTTGCTGAGAGAATTTAGCTTGGAAATGAACATTTGAAAACTGTGAAATAACAAATAGATGTACTTATTCATGGTTTGTCACTAGAGTGTTCATTAAAGGAAAAATCCTAATGACACTGAGGGTGTTAGGACACTTCATTTGGCGTATTCCATCCATAAATTAATAACTTCAGAATTATGCAGTAGTTAATGGTAAGTTGGATGCAAAGTGACATTTTGCTCCTGAAGATGAGGTTTCGCTGTAGCAATCCTAGTAGCCAGTCACTGAGCTTATTGTTGAATAATGTGTGAAGCTTTTCTGTGTAATATGTGCACCTTTTTTCCTTATGATTCCGCCTTCATTCTTTCCTGTATTACTGACATGGGTTTATCTTTTCTCCCTTTAGAGAGTTTTGAGGTGACAGTCACCAAAGAAGGTGATAAAGGGTTCTTTCTTCCCCTCTTATGAATATTAACCCACTAACTTTGTTTATAAAATTGGGAATCAGCCCTTAAACAGAAGAAACTGTCATGCTCTTTTATCCTTATTTATTCTCCTACTTTGTTTCTATTTTAAAATATATTGATGGAAATTGTATGTAACCAGACCCTTGGTTAGAAATATCTGGAAATCAGACATCCATTTGAACTGTATGGATAATACTGTACATTTTTGTTGACTCAAACTTCAGAGATTTGCTTTGTAACAATTTTCTATTAGTTGGAATTGTGGAAGATGCAGTCTTATTTTCATGTGAAATACGTTTTGTGGAGTTTTACATAGACATCAAAAGATTTATGCTGTTCTCCCATGGACAAGAATGGAAACAAGGATTTTTAACTCCTAATTAAGTTTGTGAGCCAATTTAGATGTAGTGAAGTTCCCAGGCTGGTGTCTTTTTCAGGTTTGATAGGATAAAGTCCGAAACAAAGGCAAGTCTAGCCAATCCCTCCCCATAATAGAAACTGTATCTTAATCGTGGGTGATAGCTGTTGAAATGGATGCCTGACAAGTTGGTATTTCTACCTTTCTCATTGAGTAGTTTGTTTTGATTCCCTAATTTTAGCCAGGCTCATTGCACAGGAAGACTTGTTTCCTTTGATTTTTTTTTTTTTTTTTGACAGAATTTCTGTAATTACGGTGCTGATCCTATATCTCACGCTTCCTCCTTTCTCAACATGTAACTGCGTTTTAGCTTCTCTCTGGTCCAAATCAAACTGCCACCAGCCCTCCCAGGAGCTTGGGCAGCGCTGGTGTTCTCAGGCCTGGCTGTGTGCTAATGAGACTCCTTTTACCCTCGAGCTATCTAAGTGCTCCTGTGGAATGCCTGTCTATATTTTCTTCTCTCTCTCTTTTGTATTCCTGCATGAATGAATGCAAAGTAAACAAGTTGCTTGGAAAGCCAGAATCTGCTTCATCTTACTAAAGCCCCAGAACTTCCCCATGTTTAAAGCACAGTGCCCCTGCTTTGTCCACGGACCCTCCAAACCCCTGGCTGCCGAATTGTTGTCATTTATTTTCTTTGGGGGTGGAGAGAGGCGGGAGGAGGGCAAGGTGCAAAAGGTCTGCGTGGTGGGAATTCTAACCTGTTCTGCTTTGACTCCCTAGGTGAGATTTGTGGATTTAAAATTCACGGGCAGAATGTCCCCTTTGATGCAGTAGTAGTGGATAAATCCACTGGTGAGGGAGTCATTCGCTCCAAAGAGAAACTGGACTGTGAGCTGCAGAAAGACTACTCATTCACCATCCAGGCCTATGACTGTGGGAAGGGACCTGATGGCACCAACGTGAAAAAGTCTCATAAGTAAGCAAGCTGGACAAAGAGTGAAAGTAACCCACCGAGTACATGTGTGTGTGCAGAATGAAGATAATAGTGACTGTTGCCTGCTCCTCAAAATTTTGTTTTTGGAATATGAGGCAGAAGATAGTTCTCAAATATCCACAGTTAGATTGTAAACTCTTGGAGGGCAGGAATCGCGTCTATTTGTCTACCCTCGTGTACAGCTCCTAGCAAGAGCCTCGCTCACGTTAGGCATGTTAGGTGTTTGTTTGTTGTTTGCTTGTTTGTTTTTGAGACAGGGTTTTCCTCTTGTTGCCCAGGCTGGAGCGCAGAGGCGTGATCTCGGCTCACCACAACCTCCACCTGCCTCAGCCTTTCGAGTAGCTGGGATTACAGGCATGCACCACCATGCCCGGCTAATTTTGTATTTTTAGTAGAGACAGGGTTTCTCTCTGTTGGTCAGACTGGTGTTGAACTCCCAACCTCAGGTGATCCGCCCACTTCGGCCTCCCAAGGTACTGGGATTACAGGTGTGACCGCACCTGGCCTAGGTTTTTAATAAATGAATGAGTGAACAATTTTATCATACTGAATACTCTATTAAAGAAATAAAGGCTATACATGTTAAAAATTTTAAAAGTCCACTTCTCCCTTAGGAAGGTTATTTTGTTGTCGTATTTATCTTTTGCTATAATTCCTAAGGGCATAAAATGAATCATTGTTGGCCAGGTGCAGTGGCTCACACCTGTAATCCCAGCACTTTGGGAGGCTGAGGCGGGAGGATCACCTGAGGTCAGGAGTTCATGACTAACCTGGCCAACATGGTGAGACCTTGTCTCTACTAAAAATACAAAATTAGCTGAGAGTGGTGGCACGCTTCTGTATTCCTAGCCACTCAGGAGGCTGAGGCAGGAGAATCACTTGAACCCGGGAGGTGGAGGTTGCAGTGAGCGGAGATCATGCCATTGCACTCCAGCCTGGGCAAAAAGAGCGAAACTCCGTCTCAAAAAAAAAAAAAAAAAAAGCGTAGTGACTGCTGGTGGAAATAGGCTGACTCGCCACCACAGTCCTGAGTGTGTTGCTGCTCCTCCTGCCAGTAAGGAACTACAGTTGCAACAGACAGGGCTTTGGACAACACAACATAGAACAGGGGTCCCAAAACCCCAGGACATGGGCCAGTACTGGTCCGTGGCCAGTTAAGAACGGGCCACATAGTAGGAGGTCAGCAGCGTGTGAGCTCGCCAGCATTACTGCCTGAGCTCCACCTCCTGTGAGATCAGCAAGTGGCATCAGGTTCTCAGAGGAGCGCGAACCCCATTGTGAACTGTGCATGTGAGGGATCTAGACTGTGTGCTGCTTATGAGAAGTGAATGCCTGAGCATCTGAGGTGGGACAGCTTCATGCCAAAACCAACCTCCCACACCTATCTGTGAAAAAATTGCCTCCCATGAAACCAGTCCTTGGTGGCAAAACGGTTGGGGACCTCTGGCATTCTCAAGTGTCTACAGTTAGATTGTAAGCTCTAGTCTTTTCTAGAGGTCTAGAATTTTCTCTACCACTTGCTAGCCCTTTAGCATTGGGCAAACTTCATTTTCTTGAGTCTGTTTCTTTTTTTCTTTTTTTTTTTTTTGAGGCAGAAACTTGCTCTGTCACCCAGGCTAGAGTGCAGTGGCAGGATCTTGGCTCACTGCATCCTCCCCTTCTGGGGTTCAAGCGATTCTCGTGCGTTAGCCTCCTGAGTAGCTGAGACTACAGGCACGTGCCACCACACCTGGCTAATTTTTGTATTTTTGGTAGAGGTGGAGTTTCACCATGTTGGCCAGGCTGGTCTTGAACTCTGACTTCTGGTGATCCTCCCACCTCGGCTTCCCAAAGTGCAGGGATTACAGGCGTGAGCCACTGCGCCCGGCCTTGAGTCTCAGTTTCTACTTAGCACATGTACTAAAGAAGGGTATGTGGGGGGAGATGGTGTCACATACCCCATTGAGAGTGGCAGGCCGATGGCACTGGGATGAGAGGCTCGTGGTGAGCAGAGGGTACTGTGCACTATTGCATCACTCCTCTTCTTTTTCCACCGTGTCATACTGTTGTTTCCCTTGAAAAGGTCATAGTTTGACCAAAGAACTTGTCTGACGCAGAAGCATCCCTGGCCATTAGCCCTTGAAACCTATAGTTTTATTTGTAGCCAGGTCTGATGACACCCTAATTTTCTTTTTCTTCCTTTTTTTTTTTTGAGACAGCGTCTCGCTCTGTCACCAGGTTGGAGTGCAGTGGCGTGATCTTGGCTCATTGCAACCTCTAACTCCCGTGTTCAAGTGATTCTCCTGCCTCAGCCTCCTGAGTAGCTGGGACTATAAGCGCATGCCACCATGCCCGGCTAATTTTTGTATTTTTAGTAGAGACGGGTTTCACCATGTTAGCCAGGCTGGTCTTGATCTCCTGATCTCGTGATCTACCCGCCTTGGCCTCTCAAAGTGCTGGGATTACAGATGTGAACCACCGCGCCTGGCTGACACCCTAATTTTGGTAACTGAGCTGGAGGTGGCAAGTGGCAGCCACAGCCTGCCCCTCCTGAATGCTTCCATTTGTTGAATCAGGACCAGGTGATGCCATGGTCTCTAGCCTGTTCTGTAGAAGTAGGGCAGAATTTGTTTGAACTCTCAGAATCAAACCATTTCATGCTTTCTCTGTTTCTTACCCCTTCTTCCCTTGGCTCTATTTTTTCTGGATTTTGCAACGAAATATGTTTCAACTTTATAATTGGAGAGCAAACAGATGTCTGGTATTGTTTATCTCTCTTCTGCCTGTCCTGTCCCATATTGTCAGAGAAAACCCAAAGTCTCTTTTAGTTTAAATGATTGCTTTTTTGCCTTATTCTTAGGATATGGAAGAATCGACCCAAATCCCTCTTTTAACTTTCTGTTATCTCCACACTAAATGAATAGCAGTGAATAGCTTGGTTTAATTTTTGACTTCATCATATGAATTTCATGAAATGAGGAAATTTTAAAGTAGGGCAGAATTGTTATCTTTTGGGTAAACACATATACACACTGAAAACAAGCGAAAAAAAAATATTTTTCTCCCTCCCTTCGTCCAGAGCAACTGTCCATATTCAGGTGAACGATGTGAATGAGTACGCGCCCGTGTTCAAGGAGAAGTCCTACAAAGCCACAGTCATCGAGGGGAAGCAGTACGACAGCATTTTGAGGGTGGAAGCCATGGATGCTGACTGCTCCCCTCAGTTCAGCCAGATCTGCAGCTACGAAATCATCACTCCAGACGTGCCCTTTACTGTCGACAAAGATGGTAAGAACAGAGGAGCCAGCTTTCCTTAGCAAGGGCACACAGTTGCTGGGCAGACAGTCCCTGCTAACCCCACCGACTTTACACCCCCTCTTCTGTGCTTTGTCAGAACTTCCACGAAACTCACAAGTTGGAGACCTAACCTGGTGTGTGTTTGCTTTGAATTGTGAAAACATTTAAGTTTCTACTTTGTCCCCGACAGCTTCTTCTCGGAAACCTGAAAGTCCCGTGTTCTTGTGTGGCGCTTACCTCTTTTCTGCTTTCCCACCAAAATCAAATAAAAATCCCCCCACGTAGCATAGATTTATTTTTTTAATCTTCTTAACTTTCAATCCACATACATCTGAATGACACCTTTAAATTTAGTTTGTCTCATCTTCTATTCTCCATTAAGTTTTTTGGTTTTGGTTTTGTTTTTTTTCTTTTTTTTGAGACGGAGTCTCACTCTGTTCCCCAGGCTGGAGTACAGTGATGCAATCTCAGCTCACTGCAACCTTTTCCTCCCAGGTTCAAGCAGTTCTCCTGCCTCATCCTCTCAAGTAGCTGGGATTACAGGCACCTGCCACCATGACCAGCTAATTTTTTTTTTGTATTTTTAGAAGAGACGGGCGTTTACTATGTTGGCCATGAGCTCCTGACCTCAGGTGATCCACCAGCCTTGGCCTCCCAAAGTGCTAGGATTATATGCGTGAGCCACCGTGCCCAGCCATGTTCTCCATTAAGTTAGAAAGTTAGAATCCTTGTCTGTCAATCTGGTTAGTTGTTTGGAAAAAAAAGGAATCTTCTGCCACATCTTTTTTTTTTTTTGAGAGAAGGTCTTGCTCTGTTGCCCAGGCGGTAATCCGGTGGTGCCTTATTGCTCACTGTAACCACAAACTCCGGGGCTCAAGGGATCCTCCTGCAACAGCCTCCATAGTAGCTGGGATTGCAGGCACACACCTGTAGTCCCAGCTACTTGGGAGACTGAGGTGGGAGAATCACTTGAACCCAGGAGTCAGAGGTTGCAGTGAGCTGAGACTGCACCGCTGCACTTCAGCCTGGGCAACAGAGCAAGATCCTGTTTTGGAAAGAAAAAAAAGATAATACAATGTTTCTGTTGTTAATGCACAGTCCAGAATCTTTGATGGAATTACAGATATTGCAAACACTTTTCAGACACCCGCACTCATGTTGAAAAAGCAGGCTTCTATTCTAAGCAAGTGGCGGTGGGAAATCTCTCTTTCTTTTAATAAAGTAAATCTTTGAGCAGTGATCTTGTATTTACCATTTGACGTACTTGAATTATTTGGTCTTTTAAATTCTCTTAATGTATGTAAACAGTTCAATCTGATTGTAAAGCCAGTTGTAACGCTGGAAGAGTAAGTAGAGAGGGAGTTGTGTAGCTCCTCTCTTCTGTTTAAACTCTTCAGGGGGGATTTAGTGTGTGTTCGCGCCCAGGGAAGACAGCTTGAGGGTTAAGCATCCCAAGCATACGTGTATTTCTGGGTCAGTATTTACAGGGTGTAAAGCGTATGTATTTTGTGTTTCTGCCTAGGACAACAAAAGTCAAAGCAGCGTGGGTTTTGGCTCTCACTGTTGTTTTTGCCCTCTGTAAGGTTATATAAAAAACACAGAGAAGTTAAACTATGGAAAAGAACATCAGTATAAGCTGACTGTCACTGCCTACGACTGTGGGAAGAAAAGAGCCACAGAAGATGTTTTGGTGAAGATCAGCGTCAAGCCCACCTGCACCCCTGGGTGGCAAGGTGAGTCCCATTCTCTTTACTGTGCTCACATCTGTTCTTAAAACTGATATGCCGGGCCGGGTGCGGTGGCTCACACCTGTGATCCCAGCACTTTGGGAGGCTGAAGCGGGCAGATCACAAGGTCAGGAGATCGGGACCATCCCGGCTAATAGGGTGAAACCCCGTCTCTACTAAAACTACAAAAAATTAGCTGGGCATGGTGGCACATACCTGTAATCCCAGCTACTTGAGAGTCTGAGGCAGGAGAATCGCTTGAACCCAGGAGGCGGAGGTTGCAGTGAGCTGAGATTGCACCACTGCACTCCAGCCTGGGTGACAGAGAGTGACTCCATCTCGAAACAAACAAACAAACCCACCCTGATATGCCACGGCAACCTAAAGTGTGAGTTTTCCTTCTCCCATGCTGATGTGTGGACAATACAGGCTGGAACAACAGGATTGAATATGAGCCGGGCACAGGCGCGTTGGCCGTCTTTCCAAATATCCACCTGGAGACGTGTGACGAGCCAGTCGCCTCAGTACAGGCCACGGTGGAGCTAGAAACCAGCCACATAGGGAAAGGCTGCGACCGAGACACCTACTCAGAGAAGTCCCTCCACCGGCTCTGTGGTAAGGAGACCAGGCGCTCCTGCATCTGGCCGGCTTCGGTGAAGGTGGGAGGGACCTTTACAGCTGGAAATACTTCTGTGTGTTGTGTTCATGATTATTAACTGTGATAGAGAATCTAAATTTCTGAAATGAATTTTGCTGCCTTGCTGGCTAGTTTTCATCCTGGATGGGCTTTGGGGGTGGAGTGGGGAGTGTACATCAGCTCCTCAAGTCTGTTGAGCATGTTGTGTATTATGTGCATTTTAAGAACCACTGATGGGTGGTGGTGCACACCTGTAATCCCAAGGCTCTGGGAGGCCGAAGCAGGCGGATCATGAGGTCAGGAGATCAAGACCATCTTGGCTAGCATGGTGAAACCCCATCTCTACTAAAAATATAAAAATTAGCTGGGCGTGGTGGTGCGCGTGTGTAGTCCCAGCTACTCAGGAGGCTGAGGCAGGAGAATCCCTTGAACCTGGTGGTTGCTGTGAGCTGAGATCATGCCACTGCACTCCAGCCTGGCGACGGAGCGAGACTCCGTCTTTTTTTAAAAAAAAAAAACAACAAAACAGTGATGGCCAGGTGTGGTGGCTTATGCCTGTAATTCCAGCCCTTTAGGAGGCTGAGATGGGAAGATCACTTGAGCCCAGGAGTTTGAGACCATCCTGGGCAGCACAGTGAGACCCCGTCTCTACAAAAAATAGAAAAATTAACGGCATGGTGACATGCACCTATGGTTCCAGCTACTGAGGAGGCTGAGGCAGGAGGATCACCTGAGCCTGGGAGGTTGAGGCTGCAGTGAGCTGAGGCACCACTGCACTCCAGCCTGGGCAATAGAGCGAGACCCTGTTTCAAAAACAGAACCATTGATTTGAAGGAAGTATTTCTCCAACACACGTTGAGAATCATCCAAAAAGGGGTTCTGTAGGAGTACATGGAGTGAGATGTTTACCTAAGAACTGAAGAAAAAGGCCAGGCGTGGGAGTTCATGCCTGTAATCCTAGCACTTTGGGAGGCTGAGGCGGATAGATTGCTTGAGCCCAGGAGTTCGAGACCAGCCTGAGCAACATGGTGAAACCCCATCTCTACCAAAAAAACACAAAAACTAGCCGGGCATGGTAGTGCACACCTGTAGTCCCAACTACTGGGGGGACTGAGATAGGAGGATCACTTGAGCCCAGGAGGTGAATGTTGCTGGGAGCCAAGATCACGCCACTGCACTACAGCCTGGTTGACAGAGTGAGAACCTGTCTCAAAGAGAAAAAAGAACTGAAGGAAAAATACAGGTAATATGACAGCTTTCAACAAACGCGAAGTAGAAACTTCTAACTTAGGATCTCAGTAGACTTTATATATCACAGTATTGTGTGGAGAAATTGAGGGACAGAATTACTGGGAAACCCACCAGAAGGCTAGGCCTCTCTCTTTACTGTCAGCTGTGGATGTTTGTCTGGTTTATCTAAATGAAGGAGAGGTGAGGTGTGGATGGCTTTCATAGAAGATGCTGAGAGAAGAATATTTAGTTGGCTGGTGATACAATCCCACTAAATGAAGCAGCCTCTTCATAAATTGGAAGGGTCTTTTATGTTTCAAGAGCTGCTTGGAAACAGCTTTGCAGGAAGCATTTTCTTAAACCGATGAATCTTTTCACTAGCCTGATAACAACCTTGAGATGTAAGTAACTGTTTTTCTTATATAATTGAAAATTATCTGGATCACTTGAGGTCAGGAGTTCGAGACCATCCTGACCAATGTGATGAAACCCCGTTGCTACTAAAAATACAAAAATTAGCTGGGCGTGGTGGCAGGTGCCTGTAATCCCAGCTACTTGGGAGGCTGAGGCAGGAGAATCTCTTGAACCCAGGAGGTTGCAGTGAGCCAAGATCATGCCACTGCTCTCCTGCCTGGGCGACAAAGCTAGACATTGTCTTAAAAAAAAAAAAAAAAAAAAAATAAAATGATCGTATGGTAAATAAACCAAAGGGAGAAACTAGACATTATGCTGCTGTAGCCCGACGATGAATATGCTGGGATGTTTGGCAACTCTGAATCCAAATATTCATAATTGCTACCTAAATAAGTTAGGAGGTCTGGAACATTTTCTGTTTTAAACCATGCATAGAAGTATAATATATAAAATTTCTTCTGTCATTTCATGGTATAAAGTGAAATTTTTTTCAGCAGAATAAAGTTAGGAAGAATAGAAAGAATTTGAGTGCTTACTACACACCAGGTACTTTTTTTTCCCTTTTTTGTTTTTTGATACAGGGTCTCCCTCTTCGCTCAGGCTGGAGTGCAGTGGAGCAATCTTGCTCTCTGCGATCTCTGCCTCTCCTGGGTTCAAGCGATTCTCCTGCCTCAGCCTCCCGAGTAGCTGGGATTACAGGTGTGTGCCATGATGCCCAGCTACTTTTTGTATTTTTGGTAGAGATGGGGTTTCACCATGCTGGCCAGATGGTCTCGAACTCCTGACCTCAAGTGATCTGCCCGCCTCGGCCTCCCAAAGTGCTGGGATTACAGGCATGAGCCACTGCACCAGGCCTTACGCCAGGTACCTCTATGTTTGTTTTAGCTTAATCTTCCCAACAAGTCTATGAAGTAGGTGGGCATTGACCTTGTTACAGAGGAATTAATCAATTGAGACCAAAGCAGGTTAAGTAGCTTGCCCAAGGCCACATATTCAGGAGCTGAGTTTTTGTTTTTGTTTTTTTTACAACAGCGTCTCGTTCTGTCACCCAGGCTGGAGTGCAGTGGCACTATCTCGGCTCACTACAACCTCCGCTTCCCGGGTTTAAGCGATTCTCCTGCCTTAGCCTCCAAAGTAGTAATCCCAAGTAGCTGGGATTACAGGTACCCGCCATGATGCCTGGCTAATCTTTGTTTTTTTCGTAGGAGTTTCACCATGTTGGCCAGGTTGGTGTTGAACTCCTGACCTCAAGTGATCTGGCCACCTAGGCCGCTCAAAGTTCTGGGATTATAGGAGCCAGCCCCCGCGCCTGGCCTCAGGAGCTGAGATATGGACCAACGTCTCTGTTACTCGAAAGGTCAAGCTGGTCCAGCCAAGGCCTGCTGCTCTTAGTAATAGCTTAGTCAAGAGGGAGCTTGCAAAATCTTTTCCTGTGGACAAAAAAAAAAAAATTTTTTTTTTTTTAATTTGAACGTAGCATATCGGTTAGAAAACATTTTTTGTGTTCGTTGACTTAGTAATTTAATTTCTAGGAATTTATTTTAAGGGAATAATCATGGAGACACACAAAGCTGTGCATGCAGGCGAGGTTTATAATAGGAAAAGGTTAGGGACGGCTTCAGTGCCCACCTGGGAGACTGGTCCATAGGTGATGCTGTATCTGTACAAGGAAATGCTCTTCAGGCTGGGCATGGTGGCTTACACCTATAATCCCAGCACTTTTAGAGTCTGAGGCAGGTGGATTGCTTGAGCCTAGGAGTTGGAGACTAGCCTGGGCAACATGGCAAAACCCCATCTCTACAAAATACAAAAAGTAGCCGGGCATGGCAGCACGCGCCTGTGGTTCCAGCTACTTGGGAGGCTGAGGTAGGAGGATTGCTTGAACTCGGGAGTTTGAGGCTGCAGTGAACCAAGACTGTACCACTGCACTCCAGCCTGGGCAATAGAGGAGACTCTGTCTCAAAAAAGAAATGCTGTTCAGATATTTTAAATTGTACGATAGAAGACTATTACTAGGAATTTGTATGTATTATGCTCATACATAGCAGGACTCCACTTTTATTTGTTTACTTATTTATTTTTCAGACAGGGTCTCACTCTGTCACCCAGGCTGGCATGCAGTGGCATAATCACAGCTTGCTGCAGCCTCAACATCGCTGCAGCCTCAACCTCCTGAGCTCAAGTGATCCTCCCACCTCAGCCTCCCAAGTAGCTGGTTCTACAGGCATGCACCACCATACCTGGCTACTTTTTGTGTTTTTTGTAGAGGCAGGGTTTTGCCATGTTGCTCAGGCTGGCCTCCAACTCCTGGGTTCAAGCGATCTGCCCACCTCAGCCTCCCAAAGTGCTGGGATTACAGGTGTGAGCCATCACGCCTGGCCAGAACTCTGTTTTTCTAAGAAAACGCATCATTTTTGTGTATATTTACCAAAGGTGGACTGGGTGTTTCTACTCAAATGGTATAATTTGGATCAGATTACAAGAAATGCTTCCTTTTCCTCCCTTAAATCCATGGTTGTTATTTAATTTTTGTAATTTAAAACCCTGATTTTTGAAGCGAAGTAAACCGAAAGGGCCAAGCGTGGTAGCTCAGGCCTGTAATCCCAGCACTTTGGGAGAACAAGGCGGGCAGATCACGAGGCTAGGAATTTGAGACCAGCCTGGCTAACATGGTGAAATCCCGGCTCTCCTGAAAATGCAAAAATTAGCTGGGCATAGTGGCACATGCCTGTAATCTCAGCTACTCGGGAGGCTGAGGCAGGAGAATCGCTTGAACCCAGGTGGAGTTTGCAGTGAGCCGAGATCGTGCCACTGTACTCCA
Organism: Cacajao melanocephalus; assembly: GCA_963573385.1. NCBI lineage: Eukaryota > Metazoa > Chordata > Mammalia > Primates > Pitheciidae > Cacajao > Cacajao melanocephalus. Next base: position 37,526 of record CAUYLG010078856.1, on the reverse strand, counting down.
GCCTGGGCGACAGAGCAAGACTCTGTCTCGAGAAAAAAAAAAAAGAAGTGAACTGGAGCCAGCAGATTGCCTAAGTGTAAGGCAAACAGGTGCCTGAGGCTGGAGGTGCACGGAACCTCTGGCTCCTCCTTGAGTTTCAGCGAGCACTGTGGCTTCAGGTGCGGCCACGGGCACTGCCGAGCTGCTGCCATCCCCGAGCGGCTCCCTGAACTGGACTGTGGGCCTCCCTACTGACAACGGCCACGACAGCGACCAGGTGTTTGAGTTCAATGGCACCCAGGCAGTGAGGATCCCAGACGGCGTCGTGTCGGTCAGCCCCAGAGAGCCATTCACCATCTCCGTGTGGATGAGGCATGGGCCTTTTGGCAGGAAGAAGGAGACGATTCTTTGCAGTTCTGACAAAACAGGTAGGGTAATATCTCTGCAAACTATGCCAGGCCCCAGTGTCCAATGGGGTGGGTGCCTGGGGCAGGCTCCCTCTCCTTTCCCAGGGCCCCCTGCCAGGCCGGGTGCCCATAGGCCTTGTGCTATGCTGTGTGCCAGGAGCACTTCCTCCCCCAGAGCCACGGCCTGGGCATGTGGGTCTTTGCTGTTGTTGCTCAATGGGGTCCCTGGTGACCACAGGCCCCACTGCTCAGAAAAGCCCAAGTGTGTTTTTTTCTAAGCCCTGCCCTGGCTCAGCTGAAGAGTTCATTTATGCAGATGAAATTGTGTCTACAAAATCCATTCAGGAAATAGCTTTTATTTCTCCTTTGGGTTTTGGGTTGGCAATTTACCCGCAGAAACTGCCTTTGCAGATATGAATCGGCACCACTACTCACTGTACGTCCACGGGTGCCGGCTGATCTTCCTCCTCCGCCAGGAGCCTTCGGAGGACAAGCAATACAGACCTGCAGAATTCCACTGGAAGCTGAACCAGGTGAGCAAATTGAAAACACACTCATGGGGCCGGGCAAGGTGCTCACGCTTATAATCCCAGCACTTTGGGAGGCTGAGGCGGGAGAATTGCTTGAACCCAGAAGTTCAAGACCAGCCTGGGCAACATACTGAGATCTTGTCTCTACAAAAATAATAATAATAACAACTGGGCCTGGTGGCACATGCCTGTAGTCCCAGGGACTTGGGGAGCTAACGTAGGAGGATTGATGGAGCCCAGGGGGTCAAGGCTGCAGTGAGCTGTGATTGTGCTCCAGCCTGCATGACTGAGTGAGACCCCCATCTCAAAAGAAAAAGAAAACATGCTAATTATTATCTTCTAAGAGTAAGCGGGTACTGCAGACTTGTACATGATTGGCTGTGTATAGTCAGTGTATATTTATAATTTTATGATTTCTGTGTCTGTGGGTAATAGGGTAGCAATTTAAATCTGACAACTTTCCACTGAAAGCCTACATTTTATTCCCATGTATTTTATATATAAAGTATTGCTATAAAAATTGTGTATTTTGGCCGGGTGCAGTGGCTCACGCCTGTAATCCCAGCACTTTGGGAGGTTGAGGCAGGCAGATCACGAGGTCAGGAGATTGAGACCATCCTAGACAACATGGTGAAACCCTGTCTCTAAAAATACAAAAATTAGCCGGGCATGGTGGCAGGCACCTGTAGTCCCAGCTACTTGGGAGACAGGCAGGAGAATTGCCTGAATCTGGTAGGCGGGGGTTGCAGTGAGCCAGTATCTCACCACTCTACTCCAGCCTGGTGACAGAGTGAGATTATGTCTCAAAAACAAACAAACAAAAAATTGTATATTTTATATTTAAAATACTGTTACTGAAATAAGCATCATTTGCTTAAAATCGGGATTGAGGCTGGGCGTGGTAGCTCACACCTGTAATCCCTGCAGTTTGGGAGACTGAGGCAAGTGGATCGCCTGAAGTCAGGAGTTCAAGACCAGCCTGACCAATATGGTGAAACCTTGCTTCTACTAAAAATACAAAAATTAGCCTGACATGGTGGCATATGCCTGTAATCTCAGCTACTTGGGAGGCTGAGACAGAATTACTTGAACCCGGAAGGCGGAGGTTGCAGTGAGTCAAGATCACAGCACTGCACTCTAGCCTGAGTAACAGAGTGAGACTTGCCTCAAAAAAAAAAAAAAAAAAAAAAAAAAATTGGCCTGGCGCAGTGGCTCATTGCCTGTAATCCCAGCACTTTGGGAGGCCAAGGTGGGCGGATCACGAGGTCAAGAGGTGGAGACCATCCTGGCTAACATGGTGAAACCCCGTCTCTACTAAAAAAAAAAATAGAAAAATCAGCTGGGTGTGGTGGCGCACGCCTATAGTCCCAGCTACTCGGGAGGCTAAGGCAGGAGAATTGCCTGAACCCGGGAGGCGGAGGTTGCAGTGAGCCGAGATTGCACCATTGCACTCCAGCCTGGTGCCTGGCGACAGAGCAAGACTCTATCTCAAAAATAAATAAATAAATATTAAATAAATTAATTAAAATAAAATTGGGATTGAGATGTTTGTGTTTATTTCTGCATCATTTAAAGCCTTGGCTCCTAAACTGTGCCAGGGAGCCCCAGGTGAATCAGCAGTTCTTGGCATCACAGGATGTCTTAAAATTCAAGGAACCAGCAATCTTGACATCTTTCAGATGCCACACAAATGAATTCTTGAACTAGTTGACAGTTTTGACCTTAGATAACATTACATTCCTTTTGATGATGTCATGTCTTTGGGAAGCAAATTTTCTTTTTCCTTGTTGTTTTTGTTGGCAGTAATTTTTTTTTTCTTTTTTGAGATGGGAGTCTCGCTCTGTCACTCAGGCTGGAGTGCAGTGATGTGATCTAGGCTCACTGTAACCTCTGCGTCCCGAGTTCAAGCAGTTCACCTGCCTCAGCCTCTTGAATAGCTGGGACTACAGGCACGCACCACCACACCTGGCTAACTTTTATATTTTTAGTAGAGACGAGGTTTCACCATATTGGCCAGGCTGGTCTTGAACTCCTGACCTCAACTGATGCACCTGCCTCAGCCTCCCAAAGTGCTGGGATTACGGGCATGAGCCACTGTGCCTGGCTGCAAAGCTAATTTCTGGCAGTTGCTCTGATAAAAAGCAGATATCCATGAAAACCTCTATGTGTCACAGGAGACAACAGAGCACTGTAAAATGAGAACGCCTCATTAAGATCAGAATAGATCATTTCTTCTTTTGATGTAGAGTTGGGACGAGAAGGAAACCTTTGGCCTTATCATCATTTTATTTGACTCATGGAGTTAGTGGGAAAAAGCTGACATAACATTATATGTGCCTGCAGTTGCTAAAATATGATATTGTCTAAAATAATCATAGGAGAGATAAAAGTAAAAGAGAATAAATGAGAAAGAAAAAAGTGTATGATAGTGGAAAGATGAAGTGGGTGTCCAGTTGGCAGCATTCATCTTTTATTGGTGCTTTTTTTTTTTTTTGCAATGCTGATGCAAGACAATTGGTGTATTTTTTTTTATTCATGTGAGTGATTATTTCTCAGAAACTATTATCATAATTATTTTCGAGAAACTAAAGAAAAGCTTAGTCTGGAAAAAAATATTTTGCAACATAGGTAGACATTTTAGGTACAGTTCTGTTATAGTAGGCATAGTCTATATTTATATATTTAGTTTCTTCTAAGTACATACTATTTAAAAACTGTATTAAGGAAAATTTCAGACTTGTATAAAAGCAGACAGATTAGTGTAGAGAATAGCCCTGTGTGCCCTTATACCTTCAACAACTGCCAACTCTGAGTCAGTCTTGTTTCATTGTGACCCCTACTCACTGCCTTTATCCCCTCAAACATTGCTTAATAATTTTCAAGAAATCCCAAATAGAGCAGTTTGTTCTTGTAGATGCCTGTATGTCATTACATGTCTCTGACAGATGATTGTAATCACAGCACTCTTTCACATTAAAAAAACTAACAGTAAAATTTCTAATCTAATCAAATAGCCAGTCAGTGTTCAGATTTCATGTAGCCCCATAAATATTTTTGTTTTTATAATTTGAGTCACAACCAGATAAGGGGCCCCCATTGCAGCTGGCTGATGCGACTTTACACACTCATCATCACGGGATGGAAACGCAGTTTGATTTGGGGTGCCCTTGGAGCTGATGTTCATACTTACTGAGATCATCAACTTTGAGTTGGAAAAGAAAATACATGTACTGTGGTATGCCTTATTCTGAGATTAAAGGCGCTTTCTTTGAGGGGGGAGATAAGAGTCTTGCTCTGTAACCCAGGCTGGAGTGCAGTGGCGAGATATCAGCTCACTGCAACCTTCATCTCCCGGGTTCAAGCAATTCTTGTGCCTCAGCCTCCCCAGTAGCTGGGACTACAGGTGTGAACCACCATGCCTGGGTAATTTTTGTATTTTCAGTAGAGACGGGGTTTCACCATGTTGGCCAGACTGGTCTCAGACTCCTGACCTCAGGTGATCTCCTCACCTTGGCCTCCCGAAGTGCTGGGATTACAGGCGTGAGCCACCGCACCCGGCCTAAAGGCGCCTTTTATTTTTATTCAGAAAAGGAATGGCCAGTGGCAAACTAACTCAACCCTTTAGAGGGTGGGTATCTAGCTTGCCCATACAGGAACTTTCTGGCGCCATGTTGGCAGAGCGGAATTGGGCAGCTCCCTACTTGGGCTGTGTTCTGTGATGAGCGAGCAGTGAATGCCATGCAGTTTAGAAACGCTCTAGAGATGCCTTGGCTTCTTTTGGTGAGATGTGTTTGCACAGTGTGTTGTGGTTAGATTTTTAAATATCGTTTTCCTTCTGGGAAGACCCTTGCTTTGGGTGACTTCGTTGTGTTCTCCTCCCTGTGTCTTTGGATGAGAGGGAAGGTGGACATCTCACACCCCCTTCCCTTTGCCTCTGTAGGTCTGTGATGAGGAATGGCACCACTACACCCTCAGTGTGGAATTCCCGAGCGTGACTCTCTATGTGGATGGCACGTCCCACGAGCCCTTCTCTGTGACTGAAGATTACCCACTCCATCCATCCAAGATAGAAACTCAGCTCGTGGTGGGGGCTTGCTGGCAAGGTAACTGTCATGACCGCCCACCCGCCCCCGACTCGGGAATTAAGTTGTACTTTTTTACTAGGTTGGTGGCAGCAGGCTGCAATCAGTGTCCTAGAGCCTTACCCTTGCGTCCTAGATCTTTTCCTTCCATTTCCTGTGTGCAGCCTTTTGGGGGCACTGCCGATGCCCCACTCTAGCTAGCTAGCTCTATCTGTGGGTGCTCCATAAGGTGATAGGACTGACCACACCATCACCTTTCCCGGAAACCCAGGTGGGAGCATTCCACAGAGGGAGAGTGTAGTGGGGGAACTGTTTTATAAATTAATCTGTTTATCGAAAGGTTCACAAGGACAAAGAGGCAACAGCAAGAGTCAGGCCCAGAAATAAAGGACACAGAAACAGAAGTGCGCCTTGGACCTGGAGGACCCTTCCAGAGTCTTTATCACTTGGTGACCTGGTAGGAGTACTGCGAGGGCTCTGTTACCCCTCAGCAAGGGCTACGCGTGGGGACGATTCCGTGGAAGTCTCTGCTGAGAGGGGATCCAGTAACCACCAGAGCATCAGTGCTTGTTGCTTGTGCTTACCAAGTGGCAGGCTGTGTGCCAACTCCTTTGTACACGTTGTTTCACCTAAACCTTATAATCCCTTTCTTATAGCTGAAGAAACTCAGGCCCAGAGGAGCAACAAGCCAAGGGTCACCCAGCTGATTAATCAGGAGCAATGGTTTTGAATATTTTTACTTTGAAAAGCCTGTGGGCCAGGGGTGGTGTCTCACGCCTGTAATCCCAGCACTTTGGGAGGCTGAGGCAGGCAGATCACTTGAGATCAGAAGTTCGAGACCAGCCTGGCCAACATGGTGAGACCCCGTCTCTACTAAAAATACAAAAAATTAGCCAGACATGGTGGCAGACTCCTGTAGTCCCAGCTGCTTGGGAGGCTGAGGCAGGGGAATCATTTGAACCCAGGGAGTGGAGATTGCAGTGAGCCATCATCACACCACTGCACTCTAGCGTGGCGACACAGTAAGACTGTCTCAAAAAAAGAAAAACCTGTGTACTCCGGGCCCACATTCGACCCACTAGTCAGGGTTTTTATTATTGTTATTGTTGTTGTTATTTTAACTTTTTATAAACATAGGGTCTTACCATGTTGCCCAGGCTGATCTCAAACTCCTGGATCAAGAGATTCTCCCACCTCAGCCTCCTAAAGTACTGGGATTACAGGTGTGAGCCACTGGACCCAGCTCAGACCTGGGATTTTAAAAGCCCTTTTTTGTGCCATGGAGCCCTTTGTGGTCTGGCAAGGCCGATGGACCCCTTCTTGTTAATCTACAAATAAAATACATAGGATTTCAAGGGTAATCAGTTAAACTGAAATATAGTTAATAACATCCTGAAGTATTAAATTTGTAAAGCAGTAACACTGGCGGCACTTTATGTTAACAAATGAAGAACCAGCTTTAGCAGCAGGCCCAACAGTGGTGTAAATTCCAAGTCGTGAGGGCTGTGTGGCATCTGCAACAGCCGTGGCCTGGAGTGCAGATACCAGTGACTTCTGTTGGTGACAAAGTTGCAGTCACTGCTAACACTGCTGTGGTGTGTAGCCTACATGTATAACCAAAGGAAATGCTGAATTTCAGAAATTAGTGGAAATAAGCATGTAATTTTTCCCATCCAAGTTCATGGACCCCTCAGGTTACCCCAGAGGTTCATGATTCCCACTTTGAGCCTTGCACTTGACCCTGTGCTGTGTCATTTCAAGGTGTCATCATCATTAATTACTTTTTGATTCATTTTTTTCTCCCTATGGAAACGTCATACCTTGAGTTAGGTTAGAAATTTATGAAAGATGGCCAGGGGCAGTAGCTCACGCCTGTATTCCCAACACTTTGGGAGGCCAAGGTGGGCAGATCACTTGAGGCCAGGAGTTCGAGTCCAGCCTGGCCAACATGACGAAACTCTGTCTCTACTAAAACTACAAAAATTAGTTGGGTGTGGTGGTGAGCGTCTATAATCCCAGCTACTCAGGAGGCACGAGAATCACTTGAACCTGGGAGTTGGAGGTTGCAGTGAGCCAAGATCGCGCCACTGCACTCTAGCCTGGGAAACAGAGCGAGACTCCATCTCAAAACAGACAAACAAACAAACAAAAACCACACAAATTCTTAAAAATCCAGTTAATAGGAAAGAGGATCTCTTTTTTCCTGGTGGTTTCTGCCGCTTTTATTACACACTGGCCTTGGAGAGCTTGGGCTGTGAGCAGCAGCTTCATTCCTTTCTAACGGTGTGTTGTGGGGGAGTCTTGGTGGGTGCGGAGGTAGCACATGGCTGTGGCTCAGTGAGCTTCACCTGGATACACCTCTAGCCTTCCCCCATGATGGGGCCCCACCCAGCTGCTCCCCAGCGGACCGTTGAGGGGAGGGCTGCAGGGCTGCGGGGTGTGAGGAGCGCTCTTTCTCCTACATGACCTGGAGAGTGTTGGTTCTGTGCTTAGCCACCGTGTGTGTGCCTTTCTGGTAGGACATTACACTCAGGACACTGGACCAGGAGGTAGAGGAGCTGAAGGTGATGAGGGTCCCCAGGTCCACCGTAGGCTCTGCTTCCCTAGGTGGGTTCCTTAGCCTCTGCGTCTCCCTCTCGTTCAGGAAAAGTGACTGAAAATGCCTTCTTTCCTCTGTCACCTAGAGGTTACCACCTGGACAGATGCAGACTTGTTTGGCACTTCCAAAATACACAGACTCCCCACGTTTTCTGTGTCCCAGGCTTTGAACACTGTGTGTGCTATGCCGTTTTGTCTGCACAGCGTCTTCCCTATTAGGAAGAAGGTGCTGCTGTTCCGGAACTTGCTGTTATTTATATTGGGTGCATTGCTGCCGCCCAGACTGAGCCTCCTGGGAGTGCCCTACTTCATAGCACAGATTGGGGAGGGGAATGAATTCGATGTGTGTGCTTTCACTCATCTGATTTTGAGTCTAACATATGTTTTGGCAAGGAAGATGTGGGAATGTGGAATAAAAGAAGAAAAGCCTGGGGTTGGGGGTGGTAAATGTCACTTCTGGGAAAAGCTGATTGAGTACAAGCTTGCAGATGGGTGCCCCCCAGAGCGGGGCCACAAGGGGATTTTCTCTTCGTGTTTTATACTTAGTTGCTTCAAACCTGGTTTTCAGGTCCGGTTTGAAGGCCCTAACCTCTCAGTCCTTTTCTGTTGTCTTTGTCTTGCTTTTCCACAGAGTTTTCAGGAGTTGAAAGTGACAATGAAACTGAACCTGTGACTGTGGCCTCTGCAGGTTGCTGGATTTTTTCCCTACAGTTCACTGTTGTGTTTCATTTAAAGATGATACATTGATTCATTCCACGTGTCGCATGAAATGGCCAGGTTGCGTTTTGGGCCTGGACACCCTCTGAGCCGCTTCCCTGCATTGCGCTTCCCCATTGCTTCATGGATTCCCTTTTCTGCCCATACTGACCCCAGTTGTAGCGAGGACAAGTGACATCTCAGGCGGTGTACGCATGGGACTCCCCCCACCCCCGTCCAGTTTTACCCTGAACGCCCTGCATGAGGCTCTCTGCTGAAATCTCACAGGCGGGTTTGGGAAGCTGCCTCGTGACTATCGCGGCTGAACCGTGAGACAGGAAAAGATACTGTTTCTAGATACTCTGTCCTGATTGACAGTAAACTTTAAATAGATGTTTCTTTTTTTCTTTTTGAGACAGAGTATCGCTTTGTCATCCAAGCTGGAGTGCAGTGGTGTGATCTCGGCTCACTGCAACCTTCACCTCCCGAGTGCAAGTGATTCTCCTGCCTCTGCCTCCCAAGTAGCTGGGACTACAGGCACACACCACCGCGCCCGGCTAATTTTTGTATTTTTAGTAGAGACAGGGTTTTACCATATTGGCCAGGCTGGTCTCAAACTCCTGACCTCAGGTGATCCACCCACCTTGGCCTCCCAAAGTGCTGGGATTACAGGTGCCAGCCACCATGCCCGGCAAATAGACATTTCTTAGAAACCTCAGTTCCTAGTGATGATTTACAGCGCCTGATTCCCATACCAGAATGAGACACATTGCTGAAAATTTGTCTCTTTTCCTTCTTCAGTTTAAGAACAAGGTTTAGTTTAACCTGTTTCTGGCTCTTTGTTGTCATGTGTCAAGAGCCATTTTCTGGGTTTTGGTTTTCCTTGTAACATCTGCACTTCCCAGTAGGAGTGGGAGGCAGGAAGGGTAGGGGTGGGACTCAACACTATAGCATCCTTGAAATAGGCCATTCCGTGCAGGGGAGATTTTAAGCTTCCCTTTTATGCTCCCCACCTGGATCATGTGGGTTCATTCCCCAGGGCGTGCTAGGTAGAGAAAACAGCTACGTGGGACCCAGCCAACTCAGAAGGCAGTGGCTGGAGGCTGATGGCGGTAGGAAGTGTCACCATGCACCCTGGTGATGAGAACAGGGTAGGCTACCTTACTAGGGCGTGGCCAGAAGTGTGGGGACACTCAGGGGACCTCTTGGCTTCAGGTGAAGCGCCCCAACTCCCCCCTTCTCTAGGCCATGTGCATGATCATGAATGGTTTAATTTCTTCATTGCGCTTCCATGTAGATTGCAAGGCTAACTGGACTTGGTATGAACTAACCTGCATGTCCATCCACTGAGCTGCCAGCACCGGTAACACCGTGTTGAGTGAGAAGTGAGCTGGGTGATGCTGGGCTGCACGCCTGATCTCCTCCTGTTCTCCCCTGACCCAAAGGTGGCGACCTGCACATGACCCAGTTTTTCCGAGGCAATCTGGCTGGCCTAACTCTCCGTTCCGGGAAACTCGCGGATAAGAAGGTGATCGACTGTCTGTATACCTGCAAGGAGGGGCTTGACCTACAGGTCCCTGAAGACAGCAGCAGAGGCGTGCAGGTAACACTGAGCGTCCAGCTGCACAGCACTCATGGGCCCCTCAGACTACAGCCCCGGAAGCTGGTGGGAGGAGCCAGTAATCTGTGATTGATACGATGACTGTTGCGTAAAAGAGCTGTGTTCGCTGGACTTTAACAAGCTTTTCTTTTTCGAGTCAGCAATTCAAATTGACCCCAGGCTGGTCCTCTTTGTGGAGGCCTCTGTGGCTTCAGCTGCTACAGTTCCTGCCTTATTTCCCTTCTCTCTCTGGTGTGATTTCAGATCCAAGCACACCCCAGTCAGCTGGTATTGACCTTGGAGGGAGAGGACATCGGGGCATTGGATAAGACCATGCAGCACATCTCCTACCTGAACTCTCGGCAGTTCCCCACACCTGGAATTCGCAGACTGAAAATCACCAGCACAATCAAGTATGTCCTGATTTTTAACAGTAGGTCTGTTTCACTCAATGACGTGTGTGTATTTAGGTTTTTAAGACAGCCTAACCTCCCTTCTGTAAGGAAAGGTGAGCCATCGTGTATTATCAGAAAGTGTTGGGGAGAGATCTGAGTGACACTTAGGCATCATGTTGGCAAGCGTGTTCCTGGAGGGACCCCTGCAGGTGTCAGCGGGAGCCTGTGGATCCTACCCCCCACGTGCCTTTGTACAGGTGGCCTCCAGGATCAGCTCCCAAAGCCCTAACCCTTTCCCATTTCTTGCTGGCAGGTGTTTTAACGAGGCCACCTGCATGTCGGTTCCCCCGGTAGATGGCTACGTGATGGTTTTACAGCCTGAGGAGCCCAAAATCAGCCTGAGTGGCGTCCACCATTTTGCCCGAGCGGCTTCTGAATTTGAAAGCTCAGAAGGGGTGTTCCTTTTCCCTGAGCTTCGCATCATCAGCACCATCACGAGAGAAGTGGAGCCTGAAGGGGACGGGGCTGAGGACCCCACAGGTAATGTGCTCTGTGGAGCGTGGGCCCCTCGCCTGGGCCGGAAACCCTGTTGTCGCCGTGTACTTCTGGGGCTCTTTGCCTCTGTGGGATTTGGGAGGTTTCATTGCTTTTGTTGCTGTTCTTTCGGGTGTGCTTCTGGGATCCGACCGTGAGCTGGAGCTTATGTGATCTCTGGAATCCCGCCTGGAGGGCCTTGAATCTTTCCGATTGCTCTCAGGCTCTGGGTTGCACCTGCCAGGCTGGTCAGCCCATGGGGGCACAGTGTCCCCAGGATTCTTGCTCAGGACACATGAAATATCCCCATTTCTTTTTTGTTTTTTGAGATGGAATCTCACTTCTGTTACCCAGGCTGGGGTGCAGTAGTGGGATCTTGGCTCACTGCAACCTCTATCTCCCGCGTTGAAGCGATTCTTCTGCCTCAGCCTCCCGAGTAGCTGAGATTACAGGCTTGTACCACGATACCTGGCTAATTTTTGTATTTTTAGTAGAGACGGGGTTTTACCCTGTTGGCCATGCTGGTCTCGAACTCCCCACCTCAGCTGATCCACCCGCTTTGGCCTCCCAAAGTGCTGGGATTACAGGCGTGAGCCACTGTGCCCAGCCATTTTTGAAAGCACCTCTTGCTTGCCTCTGTTGTTGGTCCTTACAAGAGCCATGTGGGTTTGGGGTGAGCCGGCAGGTCATCAAGTGTGCCTGGCCATGCTGAGCCCCACTGCCCCTACTGTATTTCTGGTCGGACCTTTTTGCAGTTCAAGAATCACTGGTGTCCGAGGAGATCGTGCACGACCTGGATACCTGTGAGGTCACAGTGGAGGGAGAGGAGCTGAACCACGAGCAGGAGAGCCTGGAGGTAGACATGGCCCGCCTGCAGCAGAAGGGCATCGAAGTGAGCAGCTCGGAGCTGGGCATGACCTTCACAGGTGAGGGGGAGCGTCGCAGCCACGGCGGTGGGCCAGGCTGCAAGGTGGGACCTTGAGAGCCCTTGGCTGGCGGCCGCCTGCCATCCACTGCTGGCTGCACACACACACTCCTATCTCCTGGACAGGAAGCGGATGTGCAGCCCCTACCTTCTAAAGGGGAAGGGTTGAGGTGTGGGATGGCACATCCCCCACAGAGTGAAGAATGGCCCCATGCATGTAGCATTTATTCCTATGGCTGGAAAGCCAACTTGTGTGACCCCTTGGCCTAGCTGACCTGGGTGTCTGATTAAGCTGCCTGTGTGGACGGTTGCGGCCCTGCCCGTGCTTCTGACTTAAGCCACCGGCAATCCTCCCTATTTGCACCCCTGCAGGCGTGGACACTATGGCCAGCTACGAGGAGGTTTTGCATCTCCTGCGCTATCGGAACTGGCACGCCAGGTCCTTGCTTGACCGGAAGTTCAAGCTTACCTGCTCAGAGCTGAATGGCCGCTACATCAGCAACGAATTTAAGGTGGAGGTGAGTCCAGGGCTCCTGTAGAGCAGGGCCAATAGCAGCAGTGCCTGATGCCCTCACTTGCAGCCCTGATACTCACAAACACCAGCCCTTAGAGCATTCATGGTGGCAGCTGTACTGGATCATTCTAGTGGGGGGTCGCCTTTCCAGTCCAGGGCCTGCTGCAGGCTACACCTGGGCTGGTTGGAGTGACAGGTTGTGCTTGGGGTGGCCTGGGGTGGGGGTGCTCCCCTTTCTCCGGCTGCCTCAGCCTGAGTCGGAGCCTACGGAACCTTGCAGGGAGGTGACAAAGAGCAAGTGGCAGTTAATGCCTCTCGGGCTTCTCAAGATTTCCCATGAGAGAAACGGGAGGACGCTGTTTTATTTATTTATTTGTTTATTTTAGAGATGAGGTCTCACTGTGTTGCCCAGGCTGGTCTTGCCTGCCTGGGCTCAAGCGATCCACCCGCCTTGCCTCCCAAAGTGCTGGGATTATAGGCATGAACCACTATTCCCAGCCAAGGACGCTGTTTTAGAAAGAGCGGCACCCAGGGAACCAAAGGTTCTTTGCTTCTGTGCCAGGTCACTGGCCCTCCTGCAAATGAAGCTGAGTCCTCGGCCCAGGCTGAGAGGGGCTCATGCAGGGGACCCGCACGGGGCAGGACCAGTGCTGCCAAGGCCGGCGATGGTGACTCACAGGCCACAATGGCTAGAGGGCAGTTCGCCCTGCTCTGAGATCGTCCAGAGACCTAGCCAGCAGCTGCTTCACCACCCAGGTCCTCTGTGGCCTGGAGAAAACAGACCCAAAGCTACTTTTAGCAGTGGAGCACCTCGCCATGAACTCAAGAGCAGAACGCTAAATCCAGTGCTGCAGAACTGACACCTGCGTTGTTTGAGCGAGAGCGTGACAGATTTGAAATGAAATGAATGGTAGCGATTGGTGCCGTCTTTCATATGACTGTGGTTTGAGGGAAAAGGTCTATGCCAGTGCTTCCCCAGTGACCCATGGGGAAGGACCATTGGTTTATTTTTCTGCTCTTGTTTTGGGTATGTTCTTTTATGAAATGCGGTAAAAATGAATTGCGGCCAGGTGCGGTGGTGGTTGCCTGTAGTCCCAGCTACTTGCGAGGCTGAGGTGGGAGGATCACTTGAGCACAGAAGTTCCAGGCTGCAGTGAGCTGTGACCATGCCTGTGAATAGTTACTGTATTCCAGCCTGGGCAACAGAGGAAGACCCAGCCTCAACAAGTAATAATTAGGGAAGCGAGGCATTTCCTGAATGTGCGGCAGTATCAGATTGTTGCAGCACTTTCTAAGTGCGTATTACTCTTCTTTGTTTGGTTGGTTTTTGTTTCTTTGTTTTTAAAGTGCTTACTCTTTTTTTTTCTTCTGTCCTTTTCCTGTAGCTCCATTTGTCCCCAGCTGCGGTCCAGGAGCCACTCTTGAGTGGCACTGGTAATGCCAGCTGCAGGACTCCACTGTCCCCTCTTGGACAGGGCTCAGGTGGCCTGTCTCCAGTGATCCTCTCTCTGTCTGCTGCAGGTGAATGTAATCCACACAGCCAACCCCGTGGAACACGCCAACCACATGGCTGCCCAGCCCCAGTTCGTTCACCCAGAACACCGCTCCTTTGTTGACCTGTCAGGTCACAACCTGGCCAACCCCCACCCGTTTGCAGGTAGGACAAGGGGAGGGAGACAGAGAGCAGATGCCCCTTGTGGTCCACTCTGCCCCAACCCCACCGTGAGCACAGCCTCCTGCTCAGAACTATTGCCTGGCATTCCCTGTCCCAGTTATTCCCCGTCACACACAGGGAAAGTAAAGCCCTTGAAGGGGACAAATGATGTCACCACAGCCACAGAGCAGGACGTGCCCAGCCAGACTGGAGACCCGTGCCAAGTTCTTCCTGGTGTTACCTCCTGGTCTGTGGGTTCAGGTGAAGCACGCTGTCCAGCCAAGGAGAGGTCCAGGCACAGCCAAGGAGGTTAAGGGCACGGTGGCCCTCTGGCTGAGCGACTTCACTCACGCCCCCCCCATTCTCCCACAGTTGTCCCTAGCACGGCGACCGTGGTGATTGTGGTGTGTGTCAGCTTCCTGGTGTTCATGATCATCCTGGGGGTCTTTCGTATCCGGGCTGCACATCAGCGGACCATGCGGGACCAGGATACTGGGAAGGAAAATGAGATGGACTGGGACGACTCCGCCCTGACCATCACTGTCAACCCCATGGAGGTAGGAGTGGGCAGGCAGCCCCCAGGACTGAGGGGCACCGCAGGCCAGAGCCTCAGAGAAGCCAGCGCGGCGCGGCTCTGTCATGTTCACACACTTTCTATCGTGTCATCTGCACAGCAAGCGTGGGCCTTTGGTGTCTTCATTTCCCAGATGGGTAAACCGAGGCTCAGAGAGGCCTTATTCAAGGCCGTCCTGCTTAGAGGGTGTGGAGATGAGCTGTGCCAGGGCTTGGCGCTCTTGGGTCATGGTATTCCTGCAAGTTCTCTGGTGGGTGCCTGAGGGGTCGTCCCCAGCTGCTTTGTATGTGGGCGACTTCGTGGTGCTGATTGGTGCTTTGTTTTCCCTTCACCTTGAATAAGATAACTTCCAGTGCCATCCTGGCTGCCCTGTCGCTGGGGAGGGAGACGCTGGGGCGAGTTCTCCTTCCTCTGGCTGTTGAAAGGGGAGAGTGACGGGGCTGTGGGCTAGGCCGGACTCATGTGGCTGTCACTTCTGTTTGCCAGACATACGAGGACCAGCACAGCAGTGAGGAGGAAGAGGAGGAGGAGGAGGAAGAGGAGAGCGAGGACGGCGAGGAAGAAGATGACATCACCAGTGCAGAGTCGGAGAGCAGCGAGGAGGAGGAGGGGGAGCAGGGTGACCCCCAGAACGTGAACCGGCAGCAGCAGCTGGAGTGGGATGACTCCACCCTCAGCTACTGACCTGCGTCCCTGGCCACCTTTGTTTCTGCTTCCGAAGACTCTGCTGTCATCCGTTCTCCCATTCCCAAGGGTCCGTGGTGTACAAAGTCATTTCGGCCAGTAGGTGTGCAGACCCCTCCCCGCCGCGACTGTCGCCGTGCTTGGTGTGTAGGACCCTAGGCTCCCCCTGCCCTCTGCCTGGTCGCTCTCTTCAGTCCCATGAGGAGCTGACGAGTCCTCTCTGGCTGCCATCCGGCTGGAGCAGGGGCCTCTCAGCGCCTCGGGCCCCGCCTTTGTGTCTGGAGTCTCCCCCGCCCTGGGGAGAGGACCCGGCCCTCGCGCTCCAGAAAAGCCATGCCAGCTGGACTCGTTGACAAAGGGTAAAAAATGCTCACTCCCACCCGGTAATCATCTTTTTCTTTTTTTAAAAAAAGTTTTTATTTTTTCCAAACTAGTGCATGTATAAAAATAATGGCAGGATGGGGGTACTGTGTAGATGATTAACTAACTGACTTTTTAATATTTTGTAAATAAATCGGATTCCTGTGTCCTTTGTGCTAGTGTAACCCAGGACTGGAATGTAAAGTGAATGAAGTTCAGAGCTCTGAGCACGAGCTCTTCCCGCCAGAAGGCACCCTCTCCCCCCAGTGTGGCTGGGAGTCAGGGCCACGGGCCTTTACATGTGCTGCTCAAGAGACCGGATCAGGGACCGTTCTTTGGTAGCTACAAGTAGCTGGGCCTTGCCTTTGGGATTCTACCTGTTCCTAACTGGGTGTGGGGTGTGGGGCGCAGGGTTCCCGGCCCCTTTTCCACACTCCTCCTCCAGCAGCAGCTCCCTGTGCAGTGACCTGGACTCACCGTTCGCAGCCTTGTGGTTTATGCTTAGATGTATGTTTCCCTGCTGGTGAAAAGGGCATAGACTACAAAAACTGACAGGCGTCCTGCAGACCGCTGGCCACTCCCTTCAGAGACGGCGGAAGTCTTGAGTGATCCGTACTCGGAACATCCAGCAGAGACCCGTGGCCCGAAGGCAAAGTGCTAGAATTTTCCAAAACAGCCTGTTCTCTCCTCCCCAGAGCCCTGTGGGATGCCTCCTGCCAGCAGGGGGTGAAGTCTCTCTCCCCGAGGCGCCCTGCTGCTTTGCTTGGTGGTGGTAGGGCAAAAGGAGAGAAAACAGTCATGGTCTAAAACCCACAGGGCACTTTGCTCTTAGTTACATGTAAAATTTTAGATTGCTAAAACGGGTGGGCAGTCATTTTGAATACTGTTCTGTGACCCTGACCGCTAGTTCTGAGGACACTGCCGGCTGCACTGTATTGTGTGTGGCCATCCTCCACGTCCCATCCCTGTAGCTGCTGTTCAGACAGCGGACAGACGTTCATGCCCAGGGGATGTCCTCATGCTGTATGTCGCCGCCGCGGTTTCCCTCTGCAGATGTGTATATCGATGATATAGGTCAGAAAGTGTATCTGCTACAATAAAGTTCTGGTTCTAACTCACTCACTCCAGTCGGAGTGGGGCTTGGCTTCTCTCCTGTTTGTTTTCATTTTAATCCTGCACTCCCTTGTTTCTGTTTGAGCCAAGAACATATAAGAACATAAAAAGGCTTTTTTTTTCTTTTCATCTGCCTTTACTTCTCATTTCAAGGTTTCACAGAGTGCTGGTCTCAACCCACATCAGTGATACTGAACTCACCTTCCCCAGACAAACATGAAATGATTTAAAAAAATAGAAACTATTCTTCTCACTAGGCACACAAGACTACACCCAAACCAGAAACGCTGCGGCTGTGCAAAGTATGCTCCCACGCCCGCGCACACAGGCGCACTAAAATAAATAATATATAACATGCACGCACGGCTTTCCCCATTTCAGAACAGGCAGACGGTCTGGTGAGTTTCAGCACTTGCCAGGAACAGGCATGTGGTCGGGGAGGTGCCCTGCGGGTGGCACTGACTGCTGGCGGACTCCTGGTGGATCAAACAGAGCTGGCACCAGAGCCGCTGAGTGGGCGGCTACTTCTGGCTCTGTTGAGTTTTGGAAGACCTTTGAGAGATCAACAGCATCACCGGGCAGAGCCTGAGTTCACGGCTGATACGTTAGGATCATCTGTGAGCTGCTAAAAGCCCACAGTCCTACCCCCCTCTGCAGAGTTGGCTTCTGCAGGCTGGGAGAGGCCCTGGAACCTGCATTTCTAAAGCTGCTCAATTCCAGGCCTTTTGAGGCTTAAGGAAGCCTATACCATTTGAAACTAAGTACAGTCAGAAAAACAGATCCCAGCACACCCCTCGTGCTCACATGTATGCTTCCTGAGCACACTCACAGCAGGTTCCCAAAGGTGGTGGTTCTAGAAGAGATCTGGCCTCATTTTGTTAAAACCTGCTTTCAGAGGAGGCTTACAGATAATGGCAGAGTGGGCCAGGTGCGGTGGTTCACACCTGTAATCCCAGCACTTTGGGAGGCTGAGGCAGGTGGATCACCTGAGGTCAGCCTGGCCAACATGGTGAAACCCTGTCTCTACTAAGAATACAAAAACTGGCTAGGCATGGTGGTGCACACCTGTGATCCCAGCTACCCAGGAGGCTGAGGCAGAATCCCTTGACCCCAGGAGGTGGAGCTTGCAGTGAGCTGAGGTCGCACCACCGCACTCCAGCCTGGGGGACAGAGCGAGACTCTGTCTCAAAAAAAAAAAAAAAAAAAAAAATTTTGAAATAATGGTAGAGTGTCTCTGACCTGCTTTCGCCTTCACACCTGACCGGGGTGAGCTACACAAGGCCCAGATCTCTTTCACACGCCCTGAGGACCAGCATATATTCTGCTTTATAGGGCTGGGCCCGAGCTCCCCAGCCATAGAGGTTTGGTGAGTTGTCTATTATTTTCTTACCTGCAAACAAAATTGCTTTACAGTAGAGAGAGGTGAGGGAATTCTCGTACCCAAGACCCACTTGAAAAGTGGAGAGCAAGCATCCCTGAATCTAGAGGGTACTCCAGCCGCCTCGGGGAGCTGCCAGAACGCCGTCTAGGAGGACACACAGGGTGGGTCGCATGAGCCGATGAGAATCGGGGTGTCCTGTCGGACAGTAGGCACCAGGTGACCGCCAGGACCCAGGCCGTCTGGTGGGAGGCCTGGGAAGAAGATTCCCCCCGGAGGACGACAATCTGCTGGGCCCAGATCCACCAGCTGGAAGACTTGGAGTGACAGTCCTCAGCCGAGAGCAAGGTGCAGCCTCCACGTGCTCAGCGCCGCCACTGTGCGAAGGAGGCGTTTTCCATTTATGGCTGTTTAGTTCCTTGAAAATGTCAAGTCATAAATAAATAACCAGTGTAAACAAAAGGCAGTTGTGTAGGTTCTTTCCCACGAGGTGCAGTTCAGGCTCTTCAGCCCATGTAGGACAACCAAGGTGCCTGGTCCCCACGGCCCGAGGCCGCCTGCTCTGGGGCCCGGGGCTGGGAGGAGCCGCTACTGCCTGTTGTCTTTGGACACGTTGTGGGCCAGCCAGTTCACTTTGGTTTTCCAGCTCTCGCGGAGGGCCTCGTTAAACTTCACTCGGAAGTGCTTCAGCGCCTCCTCCTCTGTCTTCCCCAGTGCCAGGGAGTCCTGTAAACACATCACAGTGGTGTCCACGTTAAGGGGCCCAGATCCTGCTCCAGGATGCAGGCCTCTAGGGACTTCGGAGTCACAGTGTGAAGGGGTTAGCAGACAGCCCCTGGCATCTTGGGAAAAGCTCTCTGTTCCCATCCCACCCTGAGACAGTCCCCCAGCCCACCCTCAAATGAAGACGCCAAAGACACCTTGGCCCAGAGCCCCCAGGTGCCAGATGACCTTGCCTCCCTCACTGGAGAAGTGGCTGTGGGAGGGGCGTGGGAGCAGCTTCCTTCTGCAGGGATCGGGTGCCACAGGGAATGTCCTGGCAAGCACATGTGGCCCCAGCAGCCTCACTGCCCCAGCCTGCCTCCTCACACAGAGAGGACATAGGAAGGAAAAAAATACATATATTTTTGAGACAGTCTTGCTCCGTCACCCAGGCTGGAGGGCAGTGGCACGATCTCGGCTCACTGCAACCTCTGCCTCCTGGGTTGAAGTGATTATCCTGCCTCAGCCTCCTGAGTAGCTGGGATTACAGGCGTCCACCACCACACCGGCTAATTTCTTTTTTTTTTTTTTTTTTTTTTGAGACAGAGCCTTGCCCCTGTCACCTGAGCTGGAGTGCAGTGGTGCGACATAGGCTCACTGCAGCCTCAGCCTCGTGTTCAAGCGGTTCTTCTGCCTCAGCTTCATGAGTAGCTGGGATTACAAGTGTGCCCCACCATGCCTGGCTAATTTTTTGTATTTTCAGTAGAGACAGGGTTTTGCCATGTTGGCCAGGCTGGTCTCAAACTCCTGACCTCAGGTGATCCGCCCACCTTGGCCTCCCAACGTGCTAGGATTATAGGTGTGAACCATCATGCCTTGCCTGGAAAAATACCTTTGAGAAGGCTGAGAGAACCAGCTCTCATGCAGCCGTCAGGGAACCCCAGAGTCCCTGCAGCCCCTGAGCACAAGTGGGCTGACCTGGAGAGGTTGCAACACATCTGCCACTGAGTGGGACCACGCCCACGTGGCTCAGCTGCTCCAGCCACTTCCCCTCCACCGCCCACCAAGCCCACTGCTGGGTCCTGGGACAGCCTGAGGCACTTGGAGCTCAGTGCCCTTCGGGGCCTGTTGCACTCAGGGCCCTCCTGGGTCGAGCTGCTTCCCACTGGTGACAGCAGTCTCCTGCCCTGCACATACCTTGAGATACTGGATGTCTTTGGAGCAGCTGAGCTCAGGCAGGCCTGCCGCCCGCATCAGGGCAAAGAGGTGGAGGAAGAGAAGCCCGTGGCGCCGCAGGATGGTGTAAGCCCTTTCACAGTAGCCCCGGAACCTGCAGGGGTGGGGGCAGAGGAGATGAGGCTCCAGGACCTCCCAGCCACAGGCCAGAGGCCGGCCGCTCTGCATCCAAGCAGCATCTTCCCTGAGGGCACCTGCCCTTGCCCTGGAAATGGACACAAGGCCCCCAGTTTCTCTGACCCCATGCCCCCACCAGCCTCCTGCTGTATGACCCATAAACCTGCCCATGCTGCCCAAAAGGGGCACTGCAGGGTGGAGCTGGAAGCCAGGGGCATGTTCCAAACCCATCAGCAGCTGGGGTGGGGGGCCAGGTGTGGGGCTGAGAGCTGAGCCCCATCCTGCATCCTGCCTGGGAAGCTCCGCCCCCTCCCCTGGGCCCCACACCAAGGGGCATCTGGTGGGGCTCAGGCACTCTCACCTTTCAAATTTCTCACTGTTATTAGTCTTCCCCTGCTGAATCACATGGATGAAGTCATAGGTGAGGATAAACGGGACACGCTCGCGGTTGATTCCAAACTTGGTCTTGAAATTCCCCAGAAAGTGGCCAAAATCAATGTGGAACAGCTGAGGGGAGGGGAGCGGGAGGATTGAGAAGGTGTCAGAGAGGAGAGAATCCCAGGAGACGGGAAGCCAGCAGGGCTGGGGGACCCCTGCCGCAGAGCTGTGTGCCAGGCAGAAGGGCCAGCAGGCTGGGGCCAGAAGCCAGGTCCCTGCAGCCACCGCCAGCACCACCCCCCTATACCTGCCCACTCTCTCGGATCATGATGTTGTCGCTGTGTCGGTCGCCGATGCCCAGCACGTACGTGGCCACACAGTAGCCAGCACAGGAGAGCGTGAACTCCTCGATGGCTCGATCCAGGGCCTCCCTGCGGGGGAAAGATTGAAAACCATGACCACACCGTTCTGCAGCTCCCTACCAAGAGGTGGGTTATCACTCCCTCTCTCCTTGAATCTGGCCCTGTGACCTGCTTTGACCAACAGAACATGGAGGACACAATGCGGGGCATTGCTTGCAGACGCGGTTCCAGAGCCAAGGCCTGAGCACACCTGCAGATCTTGAACCCCACCCCCTCAACACAGGGCCATCCAGGGAAGGTGAGGCTGCTAAATGAGAAAGCCACATGCAGAGAGGTATCACTGACAGCTTCCGCCAAGGCCCCAGGAAGAAAACAGGTTATCTCAGACCCTCCAGCCCAGTTAAGGTACCAGATGAGAGCAGCTGCACAACCGATTCTGTGAAACCAGCAGAAGAGCCACTTGGCTGAGCCCAGCTCAAGCTGCAGATTTGTGAGCCAATTGTAAACGGCTGTTTTTTAAGTTCCTGTGCTTTGGATGGTGTGGCATAGCAACAGATACTGATACTTGGGGGACAGAGACCCATCTCACCCCAACCCAGACACAGGCTGGTCCTCAACTGAGCCAAGTAGCCACAGCCATGGTCCGAGGTCTCTCCCCACTCCTTTGCTGTGGCAGGCTAGGTGCTCCCATTCCACACCTCTCAGGAAGGAGAGGGGCCGACCCCTGGGCCTGAAACCCACCCCGGGTTCTTGGACTTCAGCCAGTTGAGCAGGGCGTCCTTGTTGAAGGCGGCTGTAGCTGCCATGTTGCTCTTGTTGAGCTGGATGTTGGCGATGGTGTCTGAGCGGAGGACCACCTCGATGAGGCCGGTGCGGTCCCCGGTGGGGAGGCAGCCATAGGGGGTCATCCTAGGCAAGTGGGAAGAGGGACGGGCAGATGCCATGGTCAAGGGCTGTCCCTGAGGCCATTTGAGCCCTGGAAACTCAAGGTGTCCTCAAAGGCCACAGAAGATGCTGCTAAAAAGCAGGGGAGAGGCCAGGTGTGGTGGCTCATGCCTATAATCCCAGCACTTTGGGAGGCCGAGGCAGGTGGATCATGAGATCAGGAGATCGAAGTCAGCCTGGCCAACATGGTGAAACCCCCGTCTCTCCTAAAATACAAAAAGCTAGCCGGGCATGGTGGCATACGCCTGTAGTCCCAGCTACTTGGAAGGCTGAGGCAGGGGAATCGCTTGAACCCAGGGGAGGCGAAGGTCGCAGTGAGCTGAGATCACGACACTGCACTCCAGCCTGGCCAGAGATGCTGGCTCCTTGGAGATTCCAGCACCAGCACCTGAGGTACAGAAAGCACCAAGGCTGAGCTCACGTTGGCTTCGAAGAGAACCAGCCAGGGGGCTTGGGAGAAGACGCCACTGCATCCCAAGATGGGCTGGGAAGCCAGGGGCACCCGGGCAAAGAAATCAACAGAGCAGGGTATATGCTAAGCCCCAGGAGCGGCCTTCCCTCACCCTGCTGCCCACCGCCTCCTCGTCCCTAGAGTTACATCATTCCCGGCTCTTCCTAGGACAGTCCTTTCCCCGGCTGAGATGGTCATGTTGCCTTCGACAGGGACCCCTCCAGAGGCACAGCCTCTCTGGCTGGGCACAGACACCAAGGGACGATGGGGCGGGGGTGCCCTCACCTCAGGTCCAGCCCCTCCTGCTTCCACAGGACGTCCATGAGCTGGATCATCTGCAGGGTCAGCATGTCCTGCCGGAGGTCTGTGCCGTCGGCCGGCGGAAGGAGAGGTGGCGTGAGTTTCTGGTAGGTTCTCTGCTTCCAGCCACACCCACACCCCTAAGTCCCAGGATTCTGTCTTCTCCACTCCCCCTCTATGATCACCCCAGGACCCCCCTGGGCAGCACAAGTGAGGTGTGGGGAGGCCAGGCCTCACCATCCCCATTCTTAAAGATGATGCCCACGCTGCCGCCGCTGCCAGCCTCCTCGTTGCTATACATGATCCACAGCGGCTTCATCTTGGAGTCCATGAAGGTACATTGCTCCACGCTGTGGGCCAGAGAGCAGGCGGTCACTGGGGCTCCTCCGCCGGCCTGCCGGGGGTGGGAAGAGCCCTAACGGAGGGGCCTGGGCTTACCAGACTTCAGCCAGCAGGGTGCTGGGGTCAAGAGGGGACTGCAGGTGGGAGAGGGCCTCCAGGTAGGCCTCCTGTCGCATGCACAGGTGCATCAGCTCCTTGGTCTGGGGCTTGGGGGTCTTCTGAGAGCTCAGTTTGACGAAGTCGTTCAGGGCCTTCAGCTTGCTCAGTGCTTCCCCCTGGCGGGGAGATGGGAGGGCGGCAGTGGGCAGGTCCCAGCCTTGGCCTGGCCCTGGGGATTCTCAGAGGCTCAGGGCCGCCCCTGCCCACCCCTAGGGCCCCTGAGCCTCACCTGCTTCATCAGCACCTTCATGTGGTGGGTGCTGCCCCTGCAGTAGGCCTCCAGGATGAGGCCAAAGCGCAGGGCCACCGATGGCACGTGCATCTCGGAGCTGGAGGGGGATGGGAGGGCTGAGCCTCGCCAGGGAGGACCACGCAGCCCCTCCCGCCCAGTATGACCCAGCCTGGCCAGGACAACCAGGCCTGCTGGAAACGTCCCCCACGGCCTTCCAGGGAGACTCAGGGGCTGGGATTCCCACAGAAATGGCTGGGGTGGGTCCCGCTACCTACCGGAGGTGCCAGAAAAGGAAGTGGCCGATTTTGCGGTTGGCCAGGGCCCGGTCCAGCAGGAATTTGGTCAGCTCGCAGTCCAGGTAGGACTCATACTTGAGCACCTGCACCAGCTGCAGCAGGTACTGGAACAGCTCGTCATCCCTGCAGGGAAGGAGGGTGCTGGGGCCTGCAGCTCCCCGACTTGGACAGGGGCGGCAGCCAAAGGGACGACAGCCAGGAGGGAGCAAGCTCACAGGAAGTTTCAGGCCCACCCACACCCATGTCCGGGCAGCCAGGGCACACAGCTGCCCTCTGGAGCAGTGGGGAGCACACAGCTAGGACTCACGTCAGTTTCCGCAGCGACTTGATGGCGAAGGAGCCCACGTGGCAATCAGGGAAGCTGAAGTCCAGCAGCTCTAGGGCGCCCAGGACAGGCAGCTCTGGCCAGGAACACAGCAGGTACAGCATCTGGGGAGAGCCGAGGTCAGGGTGGGGGTTGCCCGGGGTCAAGGTGGTGGGCAGCCAGAGTCAGGGTGGTGGGCAACCAGGGTCAGGGTGGTGGACAGCCAGGGTCAGGGTGGTGGGCAGCAGGGGTCAGGGTGGTGGACGGCCGGGGTCAGGGTGGGGATTGGCCGGGGTCAGGGTGGGGGTTGCCCGGGGTCAGGGGTGGTAGGTGGGCAGGGTCAGGGTGGTGGGTGGGCAGGGTCAGGGTGGTGAGTGGGCAGGGTCAGGGTGAGGGTGGGCCGGAGTCAGGGTGAGGGGTTGGCCGGGGTCAGGGTGGGGGTTGGTAGGGCTCAGGGTGGTGAGTGGGCAGGGTCAGGGTGGTGGGTGGCAGGGGTCAGGGTGAGGGTTGGCCAAGGTCAGGGTGGTGGGTGGCCAGAGTCAGGCTGGTGGGTGGCCAGAGGCTGTGGTCTGCCCCCAGCTCCACCCCCAGGTGCCCCTCCCCACCCACCTGGGCCACATCCTCGTGCTTGTTCCACTTGGTGACCAGCAGCAGCCGGGCTAGCGCCTCCGGGAAGCGCTCCTGGACCTCGTGCCGCAGCTTCCACAGCAGGTCCTTCTCGTGCTCATACAGCTCCCCACACCCCCGCCGCTCCAGAATTTCCCGCAGCTGCAGCTGCTGAGGGGTGTGCACCGGGGTGAGGGCTCCGGCTCCAGGCTGGCTCCGTGCCCCCCACCCTACACCCCCACCCTGCTCACCTCCTCCTCCGTGACACGCACGCACTCACTGTGCCGCCCCAGCTCCAAGATCTGCAACAAGTAGCTGCCCTCAGCGCCCTCAGGACCTGGACCAGCCCAGGAGGGACTCCCAGGCAGGGTGTCTCCACCCCGATCATCCTCAAGGGGGCGCTGTCCCAGGCATGGAGGGACAGCCACAGCAGCTCTGGCCTCCACCCACCAGATGCCAAGAGCATCCCTCCCTCCCAGCAGCTGTGGCAACCAAAAATGTCATTAGACACTGCGAAGCATCCCCACAGGCAACATGGCCCCCGGGAAGGCCCCAAATACGCCTGAAGAGCTGAAGAGCTCCAGGAGCAGGGCCAGGAGGGCTCTGCGTCAGCCTCTCAGCCTCACATGGCAGGGCCCCACTGACCTTCTCCAGGGGCGGGTAGTACACGGGGTACGGGGCCACCTCAGGCAGGCAGATGAGCAGGGCGGCGGCGCTGTCCGTGTTGGGGTTACTGCGCGCTGTGCCGGTGGGGTTCAGCAGCTCCCCCTTCTCGTCTGAACACAGGGGCAGATGGAAGTTGTAGAGGGGAGACAGCGTCTCTGGGACCCTCACGCTCCCCAAAGCCTCTCCCTCCCGGGCCTGGGCAGACCTGGGACAGAGGGCCACATGTGGAGGCAGCGTTCCCCGGTCTTAAGCTGGTCCTTATAGTCAAACAGCATGAGGTTGGCCCAGGCAATGGGGCAGTCCTGCAGAAGACAGGGCAGAGGAGCACAGCCACTCAGGGGCCTCCAGACCCAGCTTCCCTGCCCTCCCCCAGGGACCCCACTGAGAAGACCCACAGCCCAGCCAAGGTCTCCCAACCAGACCCCTGGGGGACCCTGCTTGGGGAAGGAGAGGAGCCGTTTCTTCCTCTTTCCTTTGGGGGCTCCAGTGGTGAGGCCAGCTGACACCTGCTGCTCCCTCCTGTTCTCACCCTCACCCCTACTCCTGGCTTCTTGAGCAATCCCCAAATAGGCCCAGCTCAGCTCAGAGTGAGTCAGCTCTGAGGGGAGTCACATCCTGGGACCATGACTCAGCACCCAGCCACGGAGCCCTCCCAGCCGGCCACTGACGCAGACTTTTCTGCTCCAGGTATGACACTGTTTATCCTTCCATCCCAGGGCACTACCTGCAGGCTCCCTTCCCGCAGGACCACAGCCCAGGCCAGATATTCCGAGGCAGCACGCACAGGAGCCCAGGAGCCCAGAGGGGTCCGTGGAGCAAGGCTGGTGGCCAGACTGGGGTGGGCGAGGAGGCCAGGGCCCACCAGCAATCCCAGGACCCCGTCCCCTGGCTGCATGCTTGCCGGGAGGAGGATGGTGAGTGCCCAGCGAGGGGCTGCCTGGCTCTCCGGGGCCTGCAGCCCTCCGGGTCGGCCCTGGGACCCACCGCCTTCTTGGACTTCTTCTTGGTGGAGCGAGCCTTCTTGGCTTTCTCAATCACGGCGTACAGTGCAAAGCAGAGACGGGCCATGCGGGGCAGGTCGCTGATGCTGATGTCAAACTCCAGCCGCTGCTTCCACACGGGCTCTGAGCACACGCTCACCTCCGAGCTGGACACCGTCTTGCACAGCATCTCATTACCGTGGAAAAGCCCGGCCTGCACCACCAGCTGTGGAAGGTGCCAGGACGAGGGGTGAGGAGGCAGAGGCCCAGCCCCCTCCCCTCCCCTTAAGGAGGTGTGGCTCTCCCCTTGAATGTCCTCAGGTGGGTCTGAACTCTACGTCCCACGCGGAGGAGGTGGTGCAGCACAGGGAAGGCCTGAGTGGCACAAGTGGCCCTGGGGTGAGAGAGGGTACCACGGGCTGTGCACGGGCGCCCGTCTCAGTTCCCCCAACTCTGGGGACCTCAGGGCATGTCCATTCCCCACTCTGGGCCTCAGTCTCCCTGTCAGAGATCAGGAACTCCAGGGACCCTTGCTTTAACAGGGTAGGGCTCCCCGTACTTCTCAGATTCCCATGAGCCCATGTGAGTGGGGATGGACTTTTCCTGCCACCTGATGTCCGGCCCCTTCCAGTCCCACCTGATGCCACCCTGGAAGCCCCTCTGATCCAATCCCCCTCATTCCTGCCAGGGGAACCCAGACTTGCCCTGCTTATACAATTTCCCCAGCGAAACACGCTCCAGGCAGGAGAGCCAGCCCCTGAGGACTCAGGTATCATGTCCCGCCCACAGGACAATGAAACCCACGCCTGCAGGCTGTTGCGAGGAAGTGTATGGAAGTGTGAAGCAACTACAGCGACACACAGCAGCGAGGTGGGCTCAGCCCCCAGGGGTTGAGGCTGGTGCAGCCCTCACAGGCTGCAAACACTGCCCTGGTGCCTCCTGGGAGCGCCGAGGCCCCCAGCCCAGCTGGACCCAGCCCCTCCACCATGCCCGGCCCCTCCCCCAGCTCTGCGGTCTCGATCCCTGGGCTGAACCTGGCCCCACAACCTCCACCGAAGCCAAATACCCAGAACGCTGTTCGGCCCCAGGTTTCTGCGAATCGCATCGGCCTCCAGGGCCGCGGGCCCGCCCCCTCCCCACTTCCTGTTTTCAAGCAGCTCACGGAGCCCCAGGCAGGGCTGCTGGGTAATGTGGTCAGGTGGCTTTCATGTGATGCCCCCCTTCCTCTGCTGCCCCTCCAGGATGCAGCCACCTTGTTTGTGCAAAAACACAGCGGCTCCCCCATCTATCCCAGGAGCCCCACCTTCATCCGCTCGTCGGCGTTCACTTTGCTGCCCTGGATGAGCTCGATGCAGAACGGCTGGTCCAGGGACCACAGGGACACAGAGGAGGGCTGGGGGCCGGGAAGCAGGGCTGTTAATGCAGCTCAAAGCACGGCTAGTTTCCCTGGCCCATGGCAAGGCCCGTGACCACTCGGGGGCGGGGTGAGAGGGTCACTGGTTTGCGGCCAGTCTTGGGGCCCTGTCCACAACGCTATCCTTTACCACAAAGCCTGCCATGCACGCTCCCCAGGGGGCCCCGACACCCCTGAGTTCTGCAGAGGAGAAGGGCAGCAGTGAGCCAGGCCGCAGGCTGCCCCCCACCCCCTGCAGCCCCACAGGCCCCCTGCCGAAGACGCCGGTCAGCTGTGCTGGCTTCCCCAGCCCAAAGCCCCAACTCTTCATACTGAGGGCCCCTGGACCCATGGCCAGTGGGGCGCCTGGAGTCGGACGCCAGGTGGGAAGAATGGGTGGCTGGGTGGGGAGGCGGGAGGCGCCATCTCACCTTCTTCGCAGGAATGGGAGGCGGCTTGGCACGAGGCTTCTGGACCTGGGGGGCGGGGTTGCTCTGCTCATCGCGCATGGCGAGGATGGAGGAGAAGTGGACCATGGTCAGGTGAGGGGTCAGCCCACTGTGCAGGCAGCTGCAGATGTACTGAGACGGGGTGCAGGGTGAGCTGCCGGCGGGGCGGCCCAACCACTCCCTGGACCTCAGGATTCCCAGGACCCCCCAAGCTGCCCTCTGCCTGTCCCAGGCCTTGCGGGAGGGGAGAGCTTCCTGCTGGTGTTTCCTGCCCTGCCTCCACCTCCTGAACATGGATCCCCTCCTTGTGCTCTTACAGAGGGTAGCCCTACAAGGGGATGCTCTGGCAGTGACTCAGAGGCCTGGCTCAGCAGGCTCCAGATGTGCCCAAAGGTCAGCTCCCCAACTCCCACCCAGGCCCCGTCCGGGGCAGCGGGAACCCAGGGCGTGGACGGCCTCGGCGGCCTCACCTGGAACTGGCAGAGTGGGTAGCTGCCGTACAGGTACTCATGCCTGCCGTTCACCTGCAGCGTGTAGTCTTCTGGCTGCTCCACCATCGGCTGCCGGAACACTGTGGCCTTCTTCCGCAGGGCACAGGCCACCAGCGCCAGCGGCACGTCCTTGGTGGACACCTGGAAGGTGAAGCTCTCCTGCAGGGAGGAGGGAGGTCACTCCTCTGCCCTCAAGGCCCCACGGGGTTCTGGGGCACAGGGCCAGGGTGCCTATTTGTCCCCAAGGGCATGGTCTGGGGAGTTCACGGACGAAAGCCTACTGCCGACACCAGGAAATGTTTGTTCAAAGAATGAACAGACCAACGCCCAACGCCCCACACCACCTGGTCATCCTACCACGTTGAGCTTGCCTGGGGGGACGTTCAGCTGAGCCCCACACATGCACAGACACCTGGCAAACACCATCTGATGCCACTGGGGGGGCTTGTGGATGACTGAGGAGTTTCTCGGAGGAAGCGCTCCCCATGGACAGAGAAGCCTGGATGCCGCAGGCCACACATAGGCTCACCTCGCTGCCCTCAAACTTGACATTGACCAGGAGGGCCCTGTTGGGGAGCCGCAGGGTGCCGGGCCCCCAGGTTCGAGCCGAGGGCTCCAGCTGCAGGGGGAAGCTGTACTGCAGCCAGGCCTCCCAGCCCAGCTGCTGCCGGCGCGCAGCCGCCTCCTCGCAGAACTGGCACATCTTGGTGCGAAAGTCGTTCACTTCTGGGTCGCACAAGGAGTCAAACTCGTGGAGGCCTGCGAGGTGGGGAGGGCTGAGTGAGCAGACAGACGGGGCAGGCAGGGCAGGGCCGGGCCAGCCTGGCCATGCAGCCCACCCAGCAGGGCTACCTTTGCCGATGAGGAGGCTGATCTGCGAGTTGATGAGCTTCTTCACGCGGTCGCCCTCTCGGGCCACCAGGCGCAGAACGGGCAGGAAGGGCTGCACGTCGCACAGCCGCCGCTGCTCGTCCTCCAGCTCCTGCTGCTCCGCCGTCTGGTTGATGCAGGTGAACACATAGGCCTCAGGGCCGTTGAGCATGTGGAAGAGCGGCTCATACTGGGCGCGGTGCCATAGCAGCTGGGGGGACAGTCACCAGTCAGCCCCTCCACTCAAGGCAGCCCCTGGGAGGTGGGAGGCGGAGGGCAGGTAGAAGGCTGGCTTCCAGCCTGGGGTGTCCGAACCTCCCAGAGGGCAGAGGCAGACCCCATGATCTGCACTCTCTACAGCCCCCTGGGCACTGACCATGGGTGGACAGGCTTCTCCACGGCTGCCCTTCTGTGGGGGTACCTAGGAGGTGCTGAGATCTGGGGCTGGCACCATGTCCTACAGGCTCCCCTCCAGAGCGCAGGACCACCCTAGGTCACTCCAGAGACCTGCAGCCATGATCTTCATGCAGCCCAGCTAACTGTCCTGGGGTTCTTCAACTATTTATTTTATTTTTTAGATGGAGTCCCACTCTGTCGCCCAGGCTGGAGTGCAGTGGTGCGATCTCGGCTCACTGCAACCTCCGCCTCCCAGGTTCAAGTGATTCATTCTCTTGCCTCAGCCTCCTGAGTAGCTGGGATTACAGGCGTGCACCACCATGCCCAGCTATGTTTTTAAATTTTCATTTATTTATTTATTTATTTGGTGCCATGACTCAGATCCAGCTAATTTTTTTTTTTTAAGTAGAGCTGCGGTTTCCCCATGTTGGCCAGGCTGGTCTTGAATTCCTGACCTCAGGTGATTCGCCTGCCTCGGCCTCCCAAAGTGCTGGAATTATAGGCATAAGCCACCGTGCCCAGCACACCCTGTTTTTTTTTCTTTTTCGAGACAGAGTTTGGCTCTTGTTGCCCAGGCTGGAGTGCAATGGCACCATCCAGGCTCACTGCAACGTCTGCCTCCCGGGTTCAAGCGATACTCCTGCCTGAGCCTCCCGAGTGAGTAGCTGGGATTACAGGCATGCGCCACCATGCCTGGCTAATTTCCTATTTTTAGTAGAGACAGGGTTTCTCCATCTTGGTCAGGCAGGTCTCAAACTCCCAACCTCAGATGATCTGCCCACCTCGGCCTCCCAAAGTGCTGGGATTACAGGCGTGAGCCACTGTGCCCAGCAACTCTGATTTTTAAATGTTGACAACAAACTCAGAAATATTTAACACAGCAAGGGGGCCCAAAGAGAACTCTCCATGGAGTGTGTGCCCTGGGGTGATGGGCCTCCAGACCTCCCATAGCAACAAGCAGTTGAAAGGTGCTCACCACTGAGTCACAGAGAAGAGAGAGAAGGAGAAAAGGTCCCAGTGTTTTAAGGGGAGAACCCCAAGATACAGAGCAGCAGGTGGGAGCCAAGCCCATTTCCATTAAAGAAAAAAAAAAAACCCGGCTGGGCACGGTGGCTTATGCCTGTAATCCCAGCACTTTGGGAGGCAGAGTCGGGGGAGATCACCTGACATCAGGAGCTTGAGACCAGCCTGGCCAACATGGCGAAACCACGTTTCTACTAAAAATACAAAAAATTAGCCGGGTGTGGTGGTGCTACATGGAGTAGCAAAATCCCAGCTACTTGGGAGGCTGAGGCAGGAGAATCTATTGAACCCAGGAGGTGAAAGTTGCCGTGAGCCGAGATTGCACCATTGCACTCCAGCTTGGGCAACAAGAGCAAAACTCTGTCTCAAAAAACAACAACAACAACAACAACAAAACACCCTAATAAACATATCGATCAGCATAGACCAGGTGTTGGCAAACCACCCTTTCCTGGCCAAATCTACCTGCCAACTGGTTATCCTCACAAAGCCATGCCCTTCATTTGCATATCACCCAGGGCTGCTCCCATCCAATGGTAGAAGAACTGAATTATTGACACAGATGACACAGCCAGTCAGTAAATGTTAAAACATTTACTCTGTGACCCCTAAGATAAATACAACTATGAAGAATTGAAACCAAATTGAGATGTGTGTGTTATGCCTCTGCACTGTTTGAATTTTAATAACCCACATGCACAGCTCTGTAAATGGAAAAGTAAGACTGATTTAGACGATATCTAGGTCGGGTGTGGTAGCTCACTCCTGTAATCCCAGTACTTTGAGAGGCAGAGGTGGGAGGATCACTTGAGCACTGGAGTTCAAGGCCAGCCTGGGCAACATAATAAGACTCCATCTCTACAAAAAATAAAAAATTAGCTGGGTATGGTGGCATGTACCTGTATTCCCAGCTACTCAGGAGGCTGAGGTGGGAGAATCTTCTTAGCACAGGAGGTTGAGGCTGCCGTGAGCTATGATCGTGTAATTGCACTGCAGCTTGGATGACAGAGAAACACACCGTCTCAAAAAAAAAAAAAAAGTATAAAAAACT
Organism: Cacajao melanocephalus; assembly: GCA_963573385.1. Lineage (NCBI taxonomy): Eukaryota > Metazoa > Chordata > Mammalia > Primates > Pitheciidae > Cacajao > Cacajao melanocephalus. Next base: position 5,754 of record CAUYLG010078856.1, on the reverse strand, counting down.
AAAATGATATCTATAGCTTGGGCAACATGGCAAGGTCCTACTGCTATAAAAAATTTAAAAATAAAATTAGCCAGGCGTGGTGGCGCATGCCTGTAGTCGCAGCTACTCAGCAGGCTAAGATGGGATGATCGCTTGAGCCCAGGAGGTCGAGGCTCTGGGGAGCTAGGTTTATGCCGCTGCATTCCGGCCAGGGCAACAAAGTGAGACCCTTCTCAAGCGAAATAAAATAAAATAAAATGGTATCTATATAAAGTTAATAACATGAATAAGATGTTGTATGGTTAACTCAGAAAAAAAAGATATGAAAGGTCATAACCAGAATTATCAAAAAAATGACACTAGATAGAGGAGAAACAGGTAGTAGCCAAAGCATTCACTGCGGTTGCCTCATACGGCTGGATCACAGGTCGTTTTTTCCCTTTTTCTTCTTTTCCTCAATTTTATTTTTTATTTATGTTTGTTATTTTTTTTTTACAGATGGAGTTTTATTCTGTCACCCAGGCTGCAGTGCAGTGGCAGATCATGGCTCACTGTAGCCTCAAACTCCCAGGCTCAAGTGATCCTCCTGCCTCAGCCTCCAAGTAGCTAGGACTACAGGCACATAAATGCCGCCACGCTAGCTAATTTTTTTTCTTTTTTAAGAGAGTTTCACTCTTGTTGCCCAGGCTGGAGTGCAATGGCATGATCTCGGTTCACTTCAACTTCTACCTCCCGGGTTCAAGCAATTCTCCTGCCTAAGCCTCCCGAGTAGCTGGGATTACAGGCATCCATCACCACACCCAGCTAATTTTTGTATTTTTAGTAGAGACAGGGATTCACCATGTTGGCCAGGCTGGTCTCAAACTCCTGACCTCAGGTGATTCACCCACCTCGGCCTCCCAAAGTACTAAGATTAGGGGCATGAGGCACTATGCCCGGCCCTAGCTAATTTTTAAATTTTTTATTTTGTGTAGAGACAGGGTTTTGTTATGTGGCCCAGGCTGGTCTTAAAACTCCTGGGTTCTAGCAATTCTCCTGCCTCAGCCTCCCAAGGTGCTGGGATTATAGGCATGAGCCACCATGCCCAGCCTTTTCCTAAATTGTAATGTGTCCATATTCCTTTTCCAGTGGAAGGAAAAAGAAACTTAATTTTTAAAGACATCTCCCAGGAAGAGAAGAAAAAACTCTCACAAATGATCCATTACTTCTCTCGTTGTTTTTTTTTTTTTTTTTTTTTTCTTTTTTTCGTTTCCCCCCGCGCCCCATTTTAGCGTTTAAAATTCTGGGATAAGAGCCAGGTACGCTGGCTCACAGCTATAATCCCAGCACTTTTCGAGGCCGAGGTGGGCAGATCACTCAAGGTCAAGAGTTTGAGACCAGCCTGACCAATATGGTGAAATCCCATCTCTGTTAAAAATATAAAAATTAGCCAGGCATGGCAGCAGGCACCTATAGTCCTAGCTGCTTGGGAGGCTGAGGCAGGAGAATTGCTTGAACCTGGAAGGCAGAGGTTGAGTGAGCTGAGATCGCACCACCACACTCCAGCCTGGGCAACACAGTGAAACCCTGTCTCAAAAAATAAAAGTAAAATAAAATTCTGAGATAAGGTCCTGCCCTCCCACAGTCTAAGGCAAGATCCCTCAAGTCTCACACTTAGTAAGGGGCACAAGCCCTCTGGAAGGTCACAAGATGATATCCACCAAATACCATCCACATATTCAATCCTTTGACTCAGTAGCCCATCCTGAAGGTTATTCAACAAACCAAAATGTCTTTCCGAAGATGTCGTTTACTATGGCAACAGCTTTAAAGACAAAAGACCTGCAAAACGCTTCGGCAGCCATGGAGTGTGGTTTCAAAAATGATGGCACATTCTAGCCTGAGCAACATGGTGAAACCCCGTCTTCACAAAAAATAAAAAATAAAATAAAAATTGGCTGGGTGTGATGGCACGTGCCTGTAGTCTCAGCTACTCAGGAGGCTGAGGTGGGAGGATCACCTGAGCCTGGGTTGAGGCTGCAGTGAGCCGTGATTGCACCATTGGGCTCCAGCCTGGGTAACAGAGTGAGACCTCATCTCAAAAAAATTATGGCACGGTTATGAATAGGATGAAAGCCCACGTGGAAGGCAACCCCTAATCTCATCTAGTAATAAATAATCAGACAACTGAGTGGAGGGAAACATACACCTTTTTTTTTTTTTTTTGAGATGAAGTCTTGCTCTGTTGCTCAGGCTGGAGCGCAGTAACACAATCTTGGCTCATTCAAGCTCAGCCTCCCGCGTTTGAGCAGTTCTCCTGCCTCAGCCTCCTGAGTAGCTGGGACTACAGGCATGCACCACCACACCGGGCTAATTTTTGTATTCTTAGTAGAGACAGGGTTTCACCATGGTGGCCAAGGATGGTCTTGATCTCTGGACCTCGTGACCCACCCGCCTCAGCCTCTCAAAGTGATGGGATTACAGGCGTGAGCCACAGCGCCCGGCTCACATACACTGTTAAATGGGGAAAGCTGAACTCAGAGTAGGTGGACTCAACCGAAGTCTTTAAACAACTCATAGACATTATTTATCTTTTGGGCCGGGTGCAGTGGTTCATGCCTGTAATTCAGCTCTTTGGGAGGTCGAAGCGGTTAGATCATTTGAGCTCAGGAGTTCAAGACCAGCCAGGCCAACATGGTGAAACCCAATCTCTACTAAAAATTCAAAAATTAGCCAGGTGTAGTGGTGCATGCCTGTAGTCCCAGCTACTCAGGAGGCTGAGGCACGAGAATTGCTTGAGCCTGGGAGGCAGAGGTTGCAACTGAGCCGAAATCGTGCCACTGCAGTCTAGCCTGGGTGACAGAGCAAGACTGTCTCAAAAAAAAAAAAAAAAAAACCAGTTTGGGTACGGTGGCTCACGCCCGTAATCCTAACACTTTGGGAGGCTGAGGCAGGTCGATCACCTGAGGTCAAGAGTTTGAAACCAGCCTGGCCAACATGGTGAAATCCCATCTCTATTAAAAATACAAAAATTAGCTGGGTGTGGTGGCATGCGCCTGTAATCCCGGCTTCTTGGGTGGCTGAGGCAGGAGAATAGCTTGAACCAGGAGGTGAAGGTTACAGTGAGCTGAGATTGTGCCATAGCACTCCAGCAAGAAGAGTGAAACTCTGTCTCAAAACAAAACAAAAACGAATCATAATTTATCTTTTAAAATTCTCATCTGAGGATCCCAAGTCTGAGAAGCAATACATCTCTCCGTCTGTCTGCCCATCTGTCCGCCTGTCCGTCCATCTGTCTGTCTGTTTCTCTCTGAGCACCGAGGTCTGAGGATCAGATGGAGGCCATACCTGCTTGATGGTGCTGAGGTTGGCATTGCGGGACACAGGGAAGTTCAGGTAGACCCCTGTGGGCAGAAGGAAGTCAACCACGACGCTCTGATTCTCCTCCTTGGTCCAGAATTCCATGGGGCAGTCAACCCCAGGGGGCATCCTGTGTTGTTACTTCCTAGATGCCAGCGGTCCTAAAAATGAAGCAATGGCAAAATGAGTTACATCAGCTGGGCCGGGTGAGGCTTTTGGAAGGGACCCCCTGGAAGACAGTGGGGTCTTAGACAGCAGGAAGCTCAGGACTGAGTTCCCAGCCTGCGGGCACAAAGAGCTCGCCTCCCTCAGGGCTCGTCCTGCCCAGGCTTGGGGCTCGTGGCTCCCACCAACAAATCCTCTTTCCTCAGGAACATACACTTCCACAAAACCCAGTCATGGCCACCAGCTGGCACAGAAGGGAGATGGCAGGATGGGTGGTCAGGTGCCCTGAGACCTGAGAGAGCAAAGGCTGCAGTTCTTTGAAATACTTTTTTTTTTTTTGAGATGGAGTCTTGCTCTGTCGCCAGGCTGGAATGCAGTGGCGCCACCTCGGCTCACTGCAACCTCTGCCTCCTGGGTACAAGTGATTCTCCTGCTTCAACCTCCCAAGCAGCTGGAATTACAGGTATGCATTACCATATCTGGCTTAGTTTTTGGATTTTCACATTGGCCAGACTGGTCTTTAACTCCTGACGTCAAGTGATCCTCTCACCTCAGCCTCTCAAAGTGCTGGGATCACAGGCATGAGCCACCATACCTGGCCCTGAAATACATTTGAAACAGTCTTACTCTGCTGCCCCAGCTGTAGTACAGTGGTGCCACCATAGCTCACTGTAAGACAAATTCCTAGGTTCAAGCGATGTTCCTGTCTCAGCCTCCCAAGTAGCTGGGCCTACAGGTGTGCACCTCTACACCTGGCTAATTTTTAATTTTTTTTTGTAGAGACAGTCTCGCTATATTATCCAGGCTGGTCTTGAACTCCTGGGTTCAAGGGATTGTCTCACTTCGGCCTCCCAAAGTGCTGGGATTACAGGCATGGGCCACCACACCCAGCATCTTTGAATCCTTCTGCCCAGAAACCAAAAGGTTGGTCATATAATAATTTGTTAAAATATTTAAATCATACCAAATTCTCTGGTCATACCCACCCCCAGCAACACAAGGTTGCAAAAGCAAAGGTCCTCGTGTACCCCCTCTTCCAGGTCCTCTTCTCCCTTCCCCCCCATCTAGCCCTCTCCACTTCAGGCTGGCAGCACCTGGAGTCTGGTTGTTTATCATTTCCATACATGTTTTTTGTTTTGTTTTTCTGAGACAGAGTCTTGCTCTGTGGCCCAGGCTGGAGTGCAATCACAGCTCCTAGGCTAAAGCGATCCCCCTGCCTCAGCCTCCCGAGTAGCTGGGACTACAGGCACGCACCACCACACCCAGCTAATTTTTGTATTTTTAGTAGAGAAGGGATTTCAACATGTTGGCCAGGCTGGTCTCAAACTCCTGACCTAAAGTGATCCACCCGCCGTGGCCTCCCAAAGTGCTGGGATTACAGGCGTGAGCTATTGGGCCTGGCCTCCCTGCATGTTTTTATATTTTTATTATACAGACATATATCCACAACCAATTATTGGTACTTCTGCATGCTTTAAAACTGCATGTGGCCAGGCATGGTGGCTTACACCTGCAGTCCCAGCACTTTGGGAGGCTGAGACAGGCAGATTGCTTGAGGCCAGGAGTTCGAGACCAGCCTGGCCAACATGGCAAAATCCTGTCTCTACTAAAAATACAAAAATTAGCCAGGTGTGGTGGCACACACCTGTAGTCCCAGCTACTTGGGAGGCGGAGGCATGAGAATCACTTGAACCCAGGAGACAGAGGTTGCATTGAGCAGAGATTGCACCACTGCTCTCCAGCCTGGGTGACAGAGCAAAACCCTGTCTCAGGCCGGGCATGGTGGCTCACGCCTATAATCCAAGCACTTTGGAGGCCAAGGTGGGCGGATCACCTGAGGTCGGGAGTTCAAGACCAGCCTGACCAACATGGTGAAACCCCCTTCTTAAAAAAAAAAAAGAAAATAAATAAATAAATAAAAAAGACTCTGTCTCAAACAAACAAGCAAACAGCCTGCATGTGCACACTGACTCTTCTGGAAGCTGCTTTGGGCCATGACTGTCCTCTTCTTTAGATTTACCCAGGCGGGCATAGGTGGCTCTAGTTCATTCTTTTTATCTCTTGCACACTATTTCATTGTGTAAAGAAGCCACAACAATTCAAAGAGATCATGTCCTCTGAAAGACCATGGATGGAGCTGGAGGCCATTATCCTCAGCAAACTAACGTAAGAACAGAAAACCAAATACCGCATGTTCTCATCTGCTGAACGATGAGAACAAATAGATACAAGGAGGAGAACAACACACACTGGGGCCTATCAGAGGGTGGA
>CAUYLG010078855.1:0-13066 GCA_963573385.1 Cacajao melanocephalus | reverse complement strand
AAAAAACTCCTAAAAACTTAGAAGATCTTAATATGGGGGTGTTTGGTCTTTCTTCCTTTCCCATTTTTTTAGCTTTTTTTTTTTTTTTTTTTTTTTTTTTTTGCATTAGAGCAAGAGAGACCAAAACTTGACTTCTAACTTGAGTTACAAGAAACAAGAAAGTGACGGTTATAAAGGGAGTGACCAGCAGCAACTGGGACACTCCTTTACCTCCCACATCCAATGTTTGTGCTTCTCAGAAAAACAACAAAAATAACAAATCCCAAAAATGCAACAGCTAGAATTACAAATTTCATTCACCCAAGGGTGGTAGAAGGCAGGAAGGAAAGGTGGGAGGGTAAATGGCACAGGGAGAAAAACAAAGTATTCAAATCAGTCCAGCCACAGGAACTGGCAGATGCTAGAAAAATAGCTGCAGAAAAAAACTGTGGTCCTTTCAGACTCTTGGTGCTGTTAAAAATCCACACACTGGTGTCAAGAAGATTCTGCCTTACGTGCACCAGAGATAAAGATTCCAATTCCTGGCTGAGAATGGTGGCTCATGCCTGTATTCCCAGCCCTTTGGGAGGCCAAGGCAGGTGGATCACAAGGTCAAGAGATTGAGACCATCCTGGCCAACATGGTGAAACTCTGTCTCTACTAAAAATACAAAAATTAGCTGGGCGTGGTAGTATGTGCTTGTAGTCCCAGCTACTCGGGAGGCTGAGGCAGAAGAATTGCTTGAACCCGGGAGGCAGAGGTTGCAGTGAGCCGACATCGTGCCACTGAATTCCAGCCTGGGTGACAAAGTGAGACTCCATTTCAAAAAAGAAAAAAAAAAAAACAAGATTTCAGAAGGCTCTTGGCAGAATGAATTGTGCCTTCCCTGCCAGGGGGAGGTGAACTGGGGAGAGAGCTGCCACAGCCTCCTTTCAATCTCACCCATCCCCTAGATGGCAGGTCACTCAGGCCTGCAGTAGCCTTCAGTTTGGGTGGAGATAGATGTGGTGAAGGGAACTTCTCTGCAGAGATTGAGCTGCTCAAGGCAGGCTGCAGGTAAGACTGTCTTGTGGAAGAGTCTGTTGCTTAACAAGACCACTGAGGAGAAGAGGTGCAACTCGAAGAAGTATGCTTTGCCAGCGATCTTTGCCTGATTGCACTGACAATGCATAAAGGAACGAGGATAGAGAAAAGGCAGCCATGGATAATATATGAGGAGTGCACTGCTGTGAGAAGAGCCAAGGGCAAACAAAACCCAAAGTAGTAAAGCCACTTCCTCTCTATGTTAGACAACTGCTGGTGCATTTCAATTCCTTTACTGAACCAACCATATTCAAAGCAGTAGAGTGAGTCGAGAAGAGAGAAACACAAGAGAATAACCAGCTGACCAATAAATGGGTGGGAAAGAGGCTCGCAGATATTCCCTGCACGGGGAAAAGAGCCTGCAGCAAAAGACTGGATAGCATGTCAACAGTTATTTTGTGAACACTAGGGAATGAGTGAGGCTTCCTCCCTGATGCCTCAAATGCCACGTCAGCTATTTTGCCAGGCAACTTTCACAGCTTTGCTAGGCACGAACAAGGGGAGCACCCAAAAAAGATTGATGTGAGGAAAAATTCCAGCGACGACCATGCATCTCCACACAGTGATGGGTTATAAGTAATTCCTGCTGTTACTGACTGAAGCCCAGGAATAAACACTTGATAAAGCAAGGGTAGACTGAACTGGAACTCTCCACCACCCCAAGCACAACACTGGAAAATTCTACCAACACCTGATGGCTCCCTCTCTTGTCCCCACTCTATATTCTGGGGTATTCTCTGTGCCAGGACCCTGATTACCCTTCTTCCACGCTGCTCCTCTCTTTTCCTGGATTGGAGTGTCTAGCTGGAGATGGTACAAATACCCCAGATGGAGTCTTTGATTCCCCTGGGAAGGTCTTGGAGAAAGATTTTGACACTGTCAGCCATGTCTTCACTACCCAAACTATCAAATACACAAGAGGAGATAGAAGTGCCCCCAAGTCTCTCATCATGAAGGACCCCGCAGCTCTGCTACCACAGCTCCAGCCTGCCCACTTGCCCACCATCACGGGCCTACTTGGCTTCTTTGTCCCAGGCAGCCTGCTCCACCCAGGCACTTCCAGGGCTGGGGTGCTGCACTCACACTGGCCATGCCTGGGCTGCAGTGAGGGGGAGTTTTTTTTTTTTTTTAATACAACCCTCAACCCCATTTAAAACCGATTAAATCAGATCTTGTAGGTGGAGCTCAGGCATTGGATTTTTGCAAAGCTCCCCAAGTGGTCCTTCTATGCATTAAAATTGAGAAGCACTGCTCTAAATTTGTTTTGGCCCTGTGGAAAGGGCCAAAACAAAATTTGAGCAGTGCTTCTCAACTTTTATGCTCACCCACCAATGGAGTCACTCAGAGGGGAAGGCTATATCTGTTTTGGTTATAGGAAGTCTTTAGGGTGGATTTCAGGCCTTAGGAAATGTCAGAAATTGTGCGCTGGAGTGAAATTCTATGTGTGTAGTGAAGATGGGATAATGTTCATTCACTCTGAGTTCTGCTCTTGATGCCCACCAGCAAATGCCCCTGGGGAGAGGCACTCAGTGCAGTGAGTATGGGGAAGGCTTCATCTGGGTCAGAGGTCTCCTCTCATATCACAGAAGCCACAATGGGGAGAAGGCTGCAGGGTGAATGGCAAAGCACTGATCCACTGCTTCCTTAGGGTTTCTCTGCGTGCAGTTGCCTTGTCTGGTTTTGGCTTCAGGTGAGGTTTTCCCACACACCCCATATTCACATGTTTCTTCCCAGTGTGGTCACTGATGCATGCACAGCCTCTAGTGCCCACTTCAGCCTTTCTCATGCTCAGTGCCCCTCAAAGGGCTTCTCCAGCCCTGCCCTGAGTTGCACCACGAGGCCTCTGGCCCTGTTGAACACTCCCTGATGTAGACTCTTTGATGGGCAGCAAAGGTTGAGCTCCAGGTTAAAACTTTCCCATGCTCATTACATACATAGGATTTTTCTTCAGTATGCACTTGCTGACGTTGCCTAAGATCTGAAATCTGGCTGAAAGATTTTCCACAGTTAGGCAAATCCTTCAGGGGGATCTAGCCCCAGAATGTTTCCTTTGGTGGGCCATAAGGGATAGAGCTCAGAGTGAAGGCCTACCCACACTCACATTGACAGAAATTTACCCCACTGTGAATTCTCTCTCAATGATGAAAAGCTATATGCAGAGGGAACTCTACCACATTCATCATATTTATGGCTTTCCCTTCTATGGAAACCTTGTGATGTTTAATTAAGTTGGAGTTGGAACTGAATCTTTGTCCAAATCCCTTCTGTTTCTGTCCTTCCTAACTTCTGTAGGTATTTTGTTTTTCATCCTTAGTTGTTTTCACATGAGATCTCTTGGTATTTACGTTTTTTCCTAAAGGATTTCCCCATATCTTCTCTAAATTGTTTTTCATTTCACAGACTGCTCCAGATTCAAACATCTGTTTTCTCCTGATATTAATGTCAGTGAATTTATCATCATATTCTGAACCAGAATCAACATCTTGCTCTGAGTTCTGTTCTCACCCTGTGCCAAGAACAGAAAGGCAAATACAAGAGGCATACAGGAAAGTTAGTTACTAAAACACTACTGGGGCCCTTTGAGAGAGTAGGTCAGAGACCATTCTGAGACTCAGTGCAGAGAAGATAGAATGAGTGGAGGATAATGAATTGAGAGCACATCAAGGAGATGGGATCAGCAAACCAACTACAAAGAATCCAACTATTGAGCAGCAAACAAGGGGAGGCTGGCAGGTGATGAGGGAAAGCCAAGACTGGAGCTCTCATGGTAGAGAACTGTACAGGGAGGAAAACTCTGTCTTCTCTTCCTGATGAGAAAGCTTACTTTGCCAACTGCCCTTCCCACCCCCTTTCTAAAGTTCCCCAGCAAAAGAGGGGCAGTTGCTAATTGGGTGAGTCAGAGTTCCAGACATCACCTGGCCAACCTTATTTGGTGGACATGATAAATGTTGGTTTTAAAGCTGGGACCCTCATTGCTCTCTCTTTTTGTGACTTTGTTCTTTTACTATGGGACAGGCCAGAGGGTAATAGCCTGAGATTTGGTTGCAGCCTCCAAAGGGCAGTAGAAGTCTTACTTGAGTCTGATCAGCATATACTGATCTTCATGGTTTCTTGGTATGATTATTAATGGCAGATCCTTTCATTCACTCATTTTTATTCTACAAAGTTTCCCAGTTTGGACAATAAATTATGGTCATCCAAGAGCTAAACCATGTCATCAAACTCATCTTCAGCAGAGGGCCTGAATTAGGGTGCCAACTCAGTTAATGATGAGATACAATTGGTAAGTTCCATTTCCTAACAGGCTACTACTGTTCCTTACATGGATCTCCTTTGGGAATTCAGCATGGAAGAAGTGGGACTGGCAGAGCAGGAGTCAGTCTTTCTGGATCCTTGGTCAGAATATTTCATTTCTAATACAGGGCAGAAGGAGTGATTCTCTACTGGACTGGGAGGCCCAATAATTAAATGGGAGCAAGGGATGGAAATAAGAACATTCAAGCCCAGACATGGTGGTTCACACCTGTAATTTCAACAATTTGGGAGACTGAGGCAGGCGGATCACCTAAGGACAGGAATTTGAGACCAGCCTGGCCAACATGGCAAAACCCCATCTCTACTAAAAATACAAAAATTAGCTGAATGTGGTGGTGCACGTCTGTAATCCCAGCTACTTGGGAGGCTGAGGCAGAAGAATCACTTGAACCTGGGAGACAGAGGTTGCAGTGAGCTTCGATTGCAGCACTGCACTCCAGCCTGGGCAGTAGAGTGAGACTCTGCCTCAGAAAAAAGAAAAAAAAAAAAGCATTCAAAAGGAACAGTCTTTGAAAGAATGAGAAACAATGCTTTCAATTGGGAGTGGGTAGAGGCCATGAAGAGGGAGCTATCATGCTGTGTCCTAAACTAGAACCCTCTGCATATGAGGTGGGCCCAGAAAAGAGGACGGAGACTCTAGAAAGACCCAGTGTGCCTACGAGTATAAGCCTACTAAGTCTCTCTGTTTCTGGTTGTTCCACCCAATTTTTACTGCACCAAAGAGCAGACAAAGAGGAATATAGGACAGAAAGCATGGGGCATAAAAGACACTAATATAGGGCCCGGTGCGGTGGCTCATGCCTATAATCCCAGCACTTTAGCACACTGAGTCGGGTGGATCATCTGTGGTCGGGAGTTCAAGACCAGCCTGACCAACGTGGAGAAACCCTGTCTCTACTAAAAACACAAAACTAGTCCGGGGTGGTGGTGCATGCCTGTAATCCCAGCTACTTGGGAGGCTAAGGCAGGAGAATCACTTGAACCTGGCAGGCAGAGGTTGCGGTCAGCCGACATTGCACCATTGTACTTTAGCTTGGGCAACAAGAGCAAAACTGAGTCTCAAAAAAAAAAAAAAAAGACACTAATATAGCGTTACAAAGTCCAAGTCTATCCATTAATCACAATGTATGCAAACATGGTGTTTCCTTATTAAAAGGAAGGAGGGAGACAAAGAAGGGGGAAGATTTTTTACAAGAGACTTACCTATAATAAAACCAAACAATAAAAAAGGTTGAAAAGAGAAGAAGAGAAGGAAAAAGGGTATACCAAGAAAGCTCTAACAAGAAAAAAAGCTGTGTAGAATTATCAATATGACACAAAACAGACCCTAAGGCTAAGCATTTAATGGGGATAGAATGGAATATTTCATACTGATAAAAAATGAGCAATCAATCCCTAAGTTGTTGAACAATATCCAAGTCAGGAAACCTAGAAGTTACTCTTTTTTTTTTTTTCTTTTTGAGACGGAGCTTTGCTCTTGTTGCCCAGGCTAGAGTACAATGGTACAATCTCGGCTCACTGCAACCTCTACCTCCCAAGCTCAAGTGATTCCCCTGCCTCAGCTTTCCAAGTAACTGGGATTATAGGCATGCACCACCATGCTTGGCTAATTTTATATTTTTAGTAGAGATGGGGTTTCACCGTGTTGGCCAGGCTGGTCTCAAACTCCTAACCTCAAGTGATCCACCCACCTCGGCCTCCCAAAGTGCTAGGATTACAGGCGTGAGCCACCATGCCCAACCTAGAAGTTACTCTTTTTTTTTCTTTTGAGACGGAGTTTCATTCTTGTTCCCCAGGCTGGAATGCAACGGCACAATCTCGGCTCACCACAACCTCCACCTCCTGGGTTCAAACCATTCTCCTGCCTCAGCCTCCCGAGTATCTGGGATTACAGGCATGTGCCACTACGCCTGGCTAATTTTGTATTTTTAGTAGAGATGGAGTTTATCCATGTTGGCCAGCCTGGTCTCAAACTCCCGACCTCGAGGTGATCCACCTGCCTCAGCCTCCCAAAGTGCTGGGATTCCAGGTGTGAGCCACCGCGCCCAAACAGAAGTTACTCTTAATTCTCCACCCTCTCACATCTAAAACATCAGCAAGTCCAGTTTATTCTTCTTCTAAAATATATTGTAAATCCACTCATTTCTTTCAATCTCTACAGCACCTCACCCCTGATCCTGGCCACCATCTTCTCTCAAATGTACTCCTGCAATGGTGCCCTAATTGGCCTCCTGACAACCTCAAATGGGTTAACCTGGCCAACATGGTCTTCAGAGGGCAGGCCTCTGCCCACCTCTGACTGCACCTCTGACACTGTCACTCTCATCCAGGCACAGTGGCCTACTTTCTGTCACCTGATCAGCCCAATCAGTTACACTTTGAGCCTTTGCAGCAACTTTTCCCTCTGCCTGGAATGCTCCTCTCTAACACCTTCAGGGGCATAACAGTCTTTTAAATTTCAATTTTTAGTTTAAATGGCACCCCCTAAGAAAGGAGGGTGAAATTTTTCAATACTTGTTAATATAGAAGCATAAGAATTACTGTAATTGCCTTCCAACCTATTTGTTACCTTTATAAATAAACTTCTGATGGCAGAGACTACTAATATTAATCTGTGAAATGTTGAATTATGTTGAAAACAGAAAACTGAGAGGCTGGGCCCCGTGGCTCATGCCTGTAATCCAGCACTTTGGGAGGCTGAGGCGGGAGGATTACTTGAGGCCAGGAGTTTGAGACCAGCCTGGGCAACATGGTGAGACCCCTTCTCTACAAAAAATACAAAAATCAGCTGGATGTGGTGGTGCACGCCTGTAGTCTTAACTAGTAAGAAGGCTGGGGAGGGAAGACAGCTTAAGCCCAGGAGGTCGAGGACGTAGTGAGCTATGATCGCACCGCAGTACTCCAGCCTGGGTGACAAAGTGAGACCCTGTCTCAGAGAAAGCGAGAACAAATGGGGGTCTGGGAGAACACTACGGATTTTCCTTCAAATTGTTCAATTTATTTCTCTGCAGACCGTTCGTTTCTTGAGATTTTCTCTTATATTTACTTGTTTTATCTCCACTAGATGGCGCTTCTATCCTGTTCGTGACTCTGCTTTCAGGACCCTGGACAGTTCCTGGTGTACAGTAAATGCTCGGTAACTATTGAATGATTTGTCGTAAACTTACATGTACCCTGAACCTATCAGCACAGCTTCAAAATATAGAAGGCAAACGGATTTGCAAAAAGAAATAGACGAGTGTGAGACCAATCCACCCCACCTTAGAAACATACTAGGCAAATCCAAAACAACAAAGAACTTTAAATGCAAAAGTAAAACGAGTGCTTCTACCATCCATATTTCTGAATTATTTTTTCACAATCTATATGTATTACTTTGAAAAATTGGATTAAATTTTACTTTATGTTCCCTCCTCAAATAGTAAAATCTTTTGGTATGGTTCTAACTATACTAAATCTTTTAGCATAGTTTGAGCTGGTCAAACCTGTTCAGGGGTGTTAAGTGCACACCAAGATGGAAGGTGACAGGAAGGTGCATAACATTAGGATTATATTTAGGGTTATTCCATATTTTTTTGAGACAGAGTCTTGCTCTGTCACCCTGGCTGGAGTGCAGTGGTGTAATCTCGCTCACTGCAACCTCCACCTTTCAGGTTCAAGCGATTATCCTGCCTCGGCCTCCCAAGTAGCTGGGATTACAAGCATGCACCACCACACCCAGCTAATTTTTGTATTTTTAGTAGAGATGGGGTTTCACCATGTTGACCAGACTGGTCTCAAACCCTTGACATCAGGTGATCCGCCCACCTTGGCCTCTCAAAGTGCTGGGATTACAAGTGTGAGCCACTGCGCCCGGCCTGTTTAGGGTTATTCTAAAAATCATAACTCCATAGACTTAAAAAAGTTCTATACATGGCTAGTAACCCCTTCTGCAGCTGAGACTGACTACAAGCCCCGTTCTGTCACCCAGTGTGACCAGAATTGTGTTCTGTGAGGGGCAGGGTTCACTGGACAGTATGAGGTGACATGCCAGGCTGAATTCTCTCCCTGCAGTAAACACTACTCTACAATAAAGTGACAGGAAGATCTGACCTAAATGCCCTGCAGAGGTTCATTTCTCCGATCATCTGATTTTGTAAGGAAAAAAAAAAGTGTGTGTCTGCTTCTATGAAATTTTTTTTGAGCACTAATCCTTAATTTAAATGTCTATAAAAAATACTAAAGCTTAACTGGTTATCTTTGAAATATAATTTCTTTTTATTTTATTCTTTTAATTGTTTCTATTTTCTCACATTTCTACAATAATAAGTACAACTTAGGTGGCAAAGAAATGATATAAATATACATGGTATCTGCCAAATCAAATTATCTGGATGAGCTAATGGCCACCCAAGGGGCAAGCTGGAGAAAGGAGGGTGCTGTTGACTTCTGGTTCATTTCTCATTCGTTCTGAGCAATGATAAGGCCAGGGGCTGGACAGTGGGCTATTGGACAGCACTCCAGACTTGGGACAATGTACTTGGTACTTCCATTAGGAGAGTAGTTGGCAGCTGGTCCCTCCATCCACAGTATCCTTTGGGCAGCTGTGTTGATCAGTGTAACAGATAAGGCAACATAAATACACTTTCTCATAACTTGTCATCTGCACTAGATTTAACAGCAGCACCAGTGATTCTGTAGTGCCCTCCAGGCCCTGGAGCAGGCTAAATTATTTTTTTTTTTGTATGGAGTCTCGCTCTGTTGCCAGGCTGGAGTGCAGTGGCATGATCTCAGCTCAGTGAAACCTCTGCCTCCAAGGTTCAAGCTATTCTCCTGCCTCAGTCTCCCAAGTAGCTGGACCTACAGGCATGCACCACCATGCCCAGCTAATTTTTGTATTTTTAGTAGAGACAGAGTTTCACCATGCTGGCCAGGATGGTCTTGATCTCTTGACCTCATGATTCACCCACCTCGGCCTTACTGGTGTGAACCACTGTGCCTGGCTGGAGCAGGCTGACTTTAGGCATTTCTACAAACCCAAAACCTAATTTCCTTTGTTCCCTATCTTGACTCCACCCAGGGGTGCTTCTATTTGAGGACTCCTAGGGGAGCCAAATAAAGAACACGTTGGGCCCATATTTTTAAATTATTTTCCTTATGGTGTTTTTGCAAATCACAGACAATCCTCCTGGGGATCATCCAAAATGTTCATTACTTTTCTTCTTAGCGTAAGCAAACTAAATTTCTGATTGAGACCAGTAAAACTTGGTTTTAATAGATGTTCCCTTCCAATAGTCCGGGTTGATGTGAATTAATGTCAAATTGACCAAACTGCCCTCCCTCGAGCAGCAACTAACCAGACCAAGCAGCTACAAATGTGCTCCCAGGAGGAGTGGGACTTCCCCCCATCCCTCTTCACTTTGGGTTCTTCCTTGCCCCTTCCTTTGCATCACTCCCAGTTGTGACAGAACCACTCACCCCAAGTCCCCACAAAAATGGAGCCCTCCCAGGCCAATCCCTTTAGGCCTGGCATCAGCCCAACCACCATTCGTGCACATCACCCTGCTAGCCCACTAATAGCATTGCCCTCTCTCTCTGGGAAGCTGGGAGATCTTCAGGGCTCTTCGGTCTTCTAAGTTCAAGATCTTATAAGCTTGCCCTGAGCTAAGGTGGCACGGTTGCTGTATCCATCCCAATAGCTGAGTGAAATTGGCATGGGGTTCATCTCCCTGCAGACACAAGGGAAACTGAAAGGAACCAACGTTTGTTGAGAATCTTACTATGCACCTTGCATTGTGTTTGATTCCTTGGCAATGTTATCCCATTTATTCCTCGTGGCCACCTAAGGATAGCTATGCCCATTTTACAGATAGAAGAAACTGAGGCTCAGAGAGATGAATCCCCACGCGCAAGATCACACACTTCCTAATGTTAGGAAGCAACACATTAGGAGTTACAGCACTGAGAAATGATCCTGTAAAGATCATTATGGTTTCCCCTCAGAAGGAAAGTGTTCTGGGGATTCCTTAGTCCCATCAGTGCTAAGTCCCTGGCACCTTCCAAGTCCAGCTTGTGCTCAGTCATTGTGGCTAGACAGCACTATGGTTGTCCTTATTTACTAGAATTATCTCAGAGGTGGTGACATTGTCATGTGGTCTAAACACTGCCGGCTCCACATAAAGGTACCATGGCTCAGCCATCACATTGGAAAGATCTGCTCCACTTCTTAGCTGCTGTCAATACTCTGAGGTAGCAACTTCTCTCACAACCCTGGGGCTAGGGAAGCTTTCCCAGGAAGAGGATATGACATCAAAGTTCCTCTTTCACCACCTTCCCAAAGCTTCTAGCTTCTTTGTATTTCACCTACACAGAAACCATGTGGGAGATCAGAAGCCATCTCCACATCTTTTCAAAAATTTCATAAGGGTGGTTGTATTAGTCCAGGTTCTCCAGAGAAACAGAATCAACAGGAACTAGATATAAATATAGATATAGATGCATCGAGAGAAATTTATTTTAAGAAGTTGGTTCATGAAATTATGGAGGCTAAATCTCACAATCTGCCAAGTGCAAGCTGGAGACTCAGGTAAGTTGGTGGCACAGTTTGAAGGCCAGAAAATCAGCGAGCTGATGGTACGTATTCCAGTTTGAGTCTGAAGGTCTGAGTACCAGGAGTTCCAATGGAGGGAGAAGAGCAACATCTCAACTCAAGTAGTCAAGCAAAGCAACAACTCAACCTTCCTGTGCCTTTTTGTTCTTTCTATTGAGGCCCTCAACATATCATGCCCACCCACACTGGGGAGGGTCATCTTCTTTATTTAGCCCACCAATTCAAATGCTAATCTCTCACAGACACATCCAGAAGTAATGTTTAACCAGATATCTGGGCACCCTCTGGCTTAGTCAAGTTGACACGTAAAATTAACCACTACAATGATGGTAGATTAGTTTCCAAAATTCAACAAGTTCTCACATCTTTACCACTCCTGGACCTAGAAGTTAATGTAAAACAATGAACCCCTTCCCTTTTTTTTATGATTTTGAAAATTACATATACCATTAAATTGGAATCCCATTTTAGAAACCTGGAGGTTTTCTGTGGAAGGGAGGTCAGAAAAGAACAGCTTGGACAGGAGTGAAGGAGTAAACACAGCTCAGCCACAGAGGCCCATTCACTAACCCTTACTTGTATGAGCTAATCTGTTTTCTTGTTCTTTCATTCAATATACAACCACTGGTGCCGGCAATGCGCCAGGAGTTACAGAGAGCTGTAGAGTGTACTGGAGAACACACAAACACTGGCATTAGCCATCTCTCATCTTATAATCTGTTTTTCTTCACAGTGTCTTTAATAATGGAAATTGTTTATTGTGTGTCTCTTCCACTGAAAGGTAAGCTGTATGAGAACAAGGCCTGTGATTTTCTTCATCACCACTCTATCCCCAGTTGGTGCAAAATGAATATTTGTTCCATCAGTATCTATACATCTTGAGAAGTGCTGAGCTTGAAGTGTCTGTGAGACATCTCCGGAGAGAGAAGTAGGGAGATAAATGGAGTTCACTGAAGTAGATATACAGATGTGGAAGTCATCAGCTTATGAGAGGTGGGTGCAGCAAGGAGTAGGTGAGTGCATCTAGAGAGGGAGAGTGTTAAAACTGAAGTGAAAAGGTCAGGGAAACCCTGGGGAACACCAGCATTTAAGAGGTGGCTTGAAGGAAGAGCTCAGCCCATTTTGAGAGCCCAGATGTTTGATGCTATATACTAGGAAAGTTGCGTCAAAGAAGTAGAAACTGAGAAAGTATGTTATTACTGAAGTCAAGACAGAAGAAGAGAAGTGCAATAAATTGAGAGTGGTCCTGTGACAAGTACCATAGCTTGGCTCACCCAACATCTTTTCTAACTCTCTTTCTCCTGGACTTCCTTCATTTCAAAAGTGCGGCTGTTGTAGCTGGGTGTGGTGGGTCATGTCTGTAATCCCAGCACTTTGGGAGGCTCAAGTGGGAGGATTGCTTGAGCCCAGGAGTTCGAAACCAGGCTGGGCAACATGTGAGACTACATTCTACAATTTTTTTTTTTAATTAGCCAGGTGTGGTGGCACATGCCTGTAATCTCAGTTTCTTGGGAGGCTGAGGTGGGAGGATCATTTGGGCTGGGGAGGTTGAGGCTGCAATGAGCCATGATCATACCACTGCACTCCAGCCTGGGCAACAGAGCAAGATCCTATCTCCAAAAAAGTGTGCCTGTCCAATATGGTAGCCACTAGCCACATACGGCTAGTTAAATTAAAATTAATTTACATTAAATAATATCAGAAATTCAGCTTTTCTGATATTTTTTAATTTACATTAAATAATATCAGAAATTCAGCCAGGTTTCAAGTGTTGTCACCACATGAGGCTAGAAGCCATTCTAGTGGAGCAGGTACAGAACATTTTCATCATCGCAGAAAGTTTTATTGGACAAAGCTGCTCTAGAGGTTGGAAACTTAAAATGGTCTCCCACGAGAGAGATCCAAGATGGCCGATTAACAACAGCTCAGGATTGTAGCTCCCAGTGAAAGTGCAGAGAGCGAGTGGACGCCGCACTTTCAGACGAATTTTTGTTGCCCACAGACTAGGAGATTCCAGGCGGAGGAGCCACACGGGTCGCCAGCGCGACTTTTTTGGCCGGCGCGGCTATTTTGCCGGCGCCCCAGCACGGCGCTTCTCGG
>CAUYLG010078853.1:0-19653 GCA_963573385.1 Cacajao melanocephalus | reverse complement strand
TTTTTGTTCTTTTTTTTTTTTTAAATCTTTTTACCTTTTTTTTTTTTCTCTTTTTTTTTTTTTTTTTTTTTTTTTTTAATTAACATTTTTATTTTTTATTGTTTTGCCACCCCTCTTTTTTTTTTTTTTTTTTTTTTTTTTTTTTTTTTTTTTTGCTCTCCATTTGCTTGGTAAATCTTCCATCCCTTTATTTTGAGTCTATGTGTGTCTTTGCCTGTGAGATGGTTTCCTGAATATAGCACACTGATGGGTCTTGACTTTTTATCCAATTTGCCAGTCTGTGTCTTTTGATTGGGGCATTTAGCCCATTTACATTTAATGTTAATGTTGTTGTGTGTGAATTTGATCCTGCCATTTTATTACTGGTTAGTTGTTTTGCCCTTTGGTTGGCATAATTCCTTTATTGCATTGTTGGTCTTTACCATTTGGTTCTTTTTTGCAGTGGCTGGTACTGGTTTTTCCTTTCTGTGTTTAGTGCTTCCTTCAGGAGCTCTTGTAGGGCAGGTGTGGTAATGACAAAATCTCTCAGCCATTGCTTGTCCATAAAGGATTTCATTTCTCCATCACTTATGAAGCTTAGTTTGGATGGATATGAAATTCTGGGTTGAAAGTTTTTTTCTTTAAGGATGTTGAATACTGGCCTCCACTCTCTTCTGGCTTGTAGGGTTTCTGCCAAGAGATCTGCTCTGAGTCTGATGTGCTTCCCTTTGTGGGTGACCCAGCCTTTCTCTCTGGTTGCCCTTAGTATTTTTTCCTTCATTTCAACCCTGGTAAACCTGACGATTATGTGTCTTGGAGTTGCTTTTCTAGAGGAGTATCATTGTGGTGTTCTCTGTATTTCCTTTATTTGAATGTTGGCTTGCCTTGCTAGGTTGGGGAAGTTCTCTTGAATAGTATCCTGAAGAGTGTTTTCCAGCTTGGATTCTTTCTCCCCATCATCTTCCAGTACACCAATCAGGTGTAGATTAGGTCTTTTCAAGTAATCTTGTATTTCTTGAAGGCTTTGCACTTATTTTCACTCTTTATTCTCTTTTCTTGCCTTCTCATTTTATTTCATTGAGTTGATCTTCAATCTCTGATATCTGTTCTTCTGCTTGATCAATTCGGCTATTGAAACTTATATATGTTTCATGAAGTTCTTGTGCTGTTTTTCAGCTCCATCAAGTCATTTATGTTCTTCTCTAAGCTGGTTATTCTAGTTAGCATTTCATCTAACCTTTTTTCAAGGTTTTTAGTTTATTTGCATTGGGATAGAATATGTTCCTTTAACTCAGAGAAGTTTGTTATTACCCACCTTCTGAAGCCCACTTCTGTCAATTGTGGAATTCGTTCTCCATCCTGCTTTGTTCCCTTGCTGGTGAGGAGTCGTGATCTCATGGTGGGGAAGAGACATTCTGGTTTTTGATGCTTTTATTCTTCTTGCACTGGTTTCTTCCCATCTCTTGGATTTATG
Organism: Cacajao melanocephalus; assembly: GCA_963573385.1. NCBI lineage: Eukaryota > Metazoa > Chordata > Mammalia > Primates > Pitheciidae > Cacajao > Cacajao melanocephalus. The sequence continues at coordinate 18,200 of CAUYLG010078853.1, read as the reverse complement.
TAGTTTTAATCTCAGGTAGCTGCTTGGGGAGGCAGCCTTTCCTTTGTCTGCCTGCAGAGGCGTTGCTGGGCTGCGTCAGATTCAGTGGAGCTACTGCGTCTTTTATTCACTAAGGAAAATTAGGCCGGTTTCTGCAATGGTGGCTTCACTTCCTGCGCCAAGCTCGATCATTCCTGGTCACTCTAACTAATGTTTTGGGTGCATAGCTCTGGAGTGAGAGTTTTTTAGGCTGTTGGGCTTTGTGTGGGAGTGGGGGTTGGGGGGGGACCCGTCCTGCCATTTGGGCTGTTTCCCTGCGTTCAGTTCCACTTCTTACTGGGGGGCAGGTAGCTCCGTCCCGCGGAGTTTTTGGCTTTCTCTGTGTCAGCCAGTGCTTCCACCTAGATCTATGCTGATGGCCCCAGTGCCGGCCGAAGTTGCTGTTCTGCCCTGTTTAGGCAGCTTGCTAAGGATTTTCAGCCCAGCAAAGATCTCCTGTTCTGTGGGTTGTAGAGGGCTTGGGTGGAGCACTGTATCTGAACCGAAGTCCCAGAGAGTGAGATACCCCAGTCCTCTGTCAGTCACATGCACCTCCTGGGTGGGGCAGTGCCTCACCTTGCCACAACTTGCCCTATTTGGTTTATACACATTGTCCAACCAGACCCACAAAACGAACCTGGTACCCTGTTAGGAATCAATTCTCGAAAGCAAATCCCAGCGAGAGAGACGCAGAAGCCGAGGGGTCTTCACTCGGCTTCTGCGTCCCTCTCGCTGGGATCTGATTTCTGGAGCTGCCTCTTATTCAGCCATCTTGGGATCCCCCTAGATGCAGGCAATTAATGTCATTTTATTTATATATCCTAAAGATCTCTTAGGCTACTGTGGAAACCTAAGGTTTAAGGGTTCAAGAATGGAAGCAGACAGATAAGTTACAAGAATATTTCAGAAGTCCAGAGACAGTTGACAGTGGGTTTGAGAAAAGGTGGTAACATGAGAAACAAAAAGAAGACAATGTACTTCCAGATTATGTCTTAGTCTATTCAGGTGGCTATAACAAAGTACCATAGACTGGGTGGCTTATAAACAACAGAAATTTATTTCTTACAGTTTTGGAGACTGGAAAGTCCAAGATCAGTGTACCAGAATGCTCAAGGTTTGATAAGGCCCTGTTTCCAGGTTCATAGTTGGCTGTCTTTTTGCTGTGTCCTCCTCACATAATAGAAGGGGCAAAGAAGCTCTGCAGGGTTTCTTTTATAAGGGCACTAATCTCCTGTTGTCCTTATAAAACATGAGTAGAGCAATGAAATATAAACAGGTAATTTAGTGAAAAATGAGGTCACTTTAAACTGGAGAGATAAGAATAGCTTTCATGGAGGAGCTGACATTGAAGCTAGATCTTAAAGAATAGGCAGGATTTGGACATTCAAATGTAGAGGGAAAAATGTGTTCTGGATGGAAAAATGGTATAAGCAAAATAACATGATGAAACAATATTTGAAGGAGTGCTCTAAATTTCAATATTTCAATGAAACAATATTGCATTGCTATGGGAAAACATTGAAACATTATTTCATTGTTATAAGAAACCATGAAAAAACAGAGTTCTTGTAGACTAAGGAATATTTTCTACTTGATAGACAATGAAGAGCCACTGAAACTTTTTAAAGAAATGCATGACAATGTCACAACTATATAAGAGTGGAGTAGTCTTGTACTAGAAATGGCAAAATATCTTGTGTTAGACTAACCCCCCTCATAGATAACAATTATAAACTCTGGACTAGTATTAAAAATAATTAAGATACAAAAGAACAAGCAAAAGAGATTTAAAAAGAAGGTGATCCAACCCTTGAAAGAAGGTAACTGCACTGAATGAGGTTTGTTTTAATGTAGATTTTCTCTGGAGGACATCTTGCAGCCCAAGTGATGTGGGGTAGCTGAAATTCTTAAAGAAAGTCATTGTCTTTCTGAGTTGTAGACTCAGAGAGGGAGCTCAGGGATTCCAGAGTGACTGAATTTAAACAGAAAAATTGTTGAAAGGAGAGACTCACAGAGGAGGAAGCCACAAAATCTACATATAAGCTCCCGTCAAATCCTTGGTTAACTACTGAACTATGCATGCATGATAAGGACTCCAAAAAGCCTAGCAGATAGGAATAGTTAAAAGACTAGCAAACTGAACAGAGATTTCAGCTGATGCCCTGCTGGTACAAAAAAAAAATCAACATTCTTCAGAGAAAGGTAACAGACTCCAAAATCTCTACAACAAATCATCTTTAATGCTTTGCATATAACTTAAAAATTACTAGAAACTGGAAGAAAAAGTAAAATGTGACTTATACTCAAGAGACAAAGTGTCAAGAAAAAACAAACTCTGAAATAACCCACATGTATAATTAGTAGAAAATGACTTTCAGGCAGTTATTATAAATATGCTCAAACATGTATAGAAATTATGGTCATAGGCAGTGAATAGATATGGGATATCAGCAGAAAAATGGAAATTCTAGAACTACCATATAATATCTGAAGTAGAGAAATCCTGAATGAGCTTAACAACAGACTGGAGATTTCATGGGGGAAAAAGGAGGTGGAGAGTGAAATGAATTTTACGTTCAATCTGCAAAAAGAAAATACTATTGAAAGAAATGAACAAAGCCTTTGTGACAACAGAACAATATCAAGGAGTCTACATGTATATCATTGAAGTCCTACATGAAGAGAAGAAAATATTTGAAGAAATAATAGTCTAATGTTTACAAATTTATTTAAAACATCAACTACATATTCAAGAATCTCAGTGAATCTGAAGCAGGGTAAGCATAAAGAAAACTAAGTATATCGCAATCAGACTGAAAAAAAAAAACAAAGATAAGGGGAAAAATCTTGAAAGCAGCTGGAGGGAAAAGAACATACTACATACAGAGGAACACTAATACAAATAATGACTTATCAGAAACAGCAGAGACAGAAGAAACTAGAATATATGTAAGTATTGAAGTAAATTAACAACAACTACAAAATACTATCAAACAGAATTCTATATCCAGTAAAAATAGCCTTTGAACATAAAGGTCATACAGACTTTATGAGATAAATGGAAACTGAGAGAATTTGTAAGCAGAAAATCTGCACTGAAAGAAGTTATTCAGGTGAGGAAGATAACATTAAATGGGAACTAAGAATTACAGGAAACAATGAAGAACAACAAAAATGGGAAATACATGAGTAAGCATCAAAACTACCTTTGTAACATTTTTTCTTCTCTTATTTAAAAGATAACTGAAAATTTAAACACTTCAAGGATTACCAAACATGTGTGGAAAGTTTTAACATGGAGAATAGAGACCAAGACCTTAATATGGGTATTTCTGTTGCAATTTCAGAACACAGGGGACTAAAGAAGACTCCACCTGCTTCCAGAGAGGAAAAAAATCACATACACTGTATAGAGAACCATAAAAAGAATTACATTAGAACTTTTTAATAGCAACACAGAAAATAAGACTTTGCATTCACTTATTTGAAATAGTTTCTAACCTATAATGCCATAATCATTCAATCATGTCAAAAGAAAAAAAAAATAGAGACTTCATTAGATGTTTGATGCCTCAAAAAAAACTTACCTCCCATGTATCCTTTCTAAGACTATTTACGGGATGTTCCAAGAAAGAAAACATACAGCGATAAGAAATAGAAGTTTTAGCACAAGAGAATAATAACAAAGATGCATCTCATGAGGACAGCTGTACACCAGATGTAGAGATTAAAATAAACTAGGGAGAAAGAAAACTTCAAAACAATCAACTTTGAAACTATTTTCTGGGCTACTTAGTGGATCCTTTCAATTTGACAGCTTAAGTCGTTCTGGAAATTCTATTAAATTATTTGTTGATAGTCCCACCCTTCTATTTCTCCATTTATTTTCTTGGCATACATCAGGGAAACAGCCAAAAGAAACAACACAAAATTGGTTGGAAAATGGAGGATACAGTCATATTGGAATTTAAGGACATTTGTTTTAGCTTGAGTTTTTCCAAAAGCAGAGCCTGCTGCAAAATCTTATAAACCAGGAGCAGGAGTGAGAGTCAGAAGAGTGAGAGAATGTGAAAACGCAAATATATAGATGCATTATTAATATCACCATTGTAGGCAACTGGCACTCAACGCTGCCTGGAATCTTCTAAGGAGTGTGTAGAATACCTTTTGGAATTATGTACTTAAGGTTTGACTATTTGTATCCATCAACTTATATCTCCCCTTTAGTTGAGGTTTGCTTTCGGGATGTAAACCCCTGTTTGCCTCTAGACTGAGCATGCCTGCTTGAACAGAGGGCTTCCCAATGGCAATTGTGGCATTGAAAAAAACCCAAGGGCAAAAGTGCACAACATCCAGTGCTTGTGGAAAGATACTAGTCTGACGTAAGCCAAACTACCCACTACATCTACACTGTAATCAGAGATGAAGTCAAGAGGATATGAGTCAGAAAGTCAAAAACAACCCATACAGTCTAATCCTTTGTACCACACAGATACACCTACGCCCCAGAATAAGTTCCTGCAACTTCTATGTCTTCAAGGTGGTAGTCAGCCACAATCTCTACATGTGACTTAACACACGAGTATTAATAGAATAAGTTACAGCCTTCACTGATACAACTGGTCCTGCAGTTATGTTTTATACTTATCAACTCCTTCCTCCACAACCCATATTAGATTTTCCTCACCCTCTATCAGCACTTCTACTTTTCTAGGTCTTTAGCCTAATGGGGTGACTCAGACCTTCACCTCCAAACAATCTAAGCACTTGACCACCTTGCTTTTGTCAGGCCATGGTTGCTACAATTGCCATTCACCACTAACACTGAGCCCATAAATGCCAGAAATTGCCAGTGCTTTAGCTATCTCAAATGTCCAAAGCTTCAGTTTTCAGTGTCTCCTCATCCTAAATTACTCCTGGTGAAAGTCTAGTACTACATGTCATAGCTTGTGTTCTACCAGAAAGCAAAGCCCCAGTCAAGGAGATAATCCTATGGAGTACAAAAGGGGACCAAAGAGAATAAGGGAAAGGGGGAAAGTCTATACCAAGGTGGATTTTAATTATATAGCTTTGGAACACTGGAACTTAACCCTGGCATCTAACGGGCATAGGCATACAGAATGTACCTCAGAGCTGTTTGTTAGAAGAATAACTTGGGAAATCATGTATTCCTATGTTTTCATCCCTCATTGGTTGAAGATTGCTCTCAAAAGTTAAACTTCTATACATTCTGGAGCTCTATATTGTAAAACTAACAAGTAGAACCCCATTCCCAGATGTGGCATTGAAGAAGCCCAGTGGAAAAAGGTGAAAAGTGCATGGTATACACTTGAGATTGTTCTATTGTTGTAATATGAGTCAGATCCAGAATGCCCATTGCATCCAGGCTGGAATCAGAGATGAAGCTGTGAAGATGTATCCAGAGGCTTTGATACAACCTTGTATGAACTTCTCAAGGAGTTTGGACTTACTTTGGTAAAACATTCTAAGACTGTTAAATATAGGACTAACATAATTAGGTTTGTATTTTAGAAAGAGTACACTTGAGACAGTGGAGAAGATAAATTCAGGAAGAAAATGGGATAGTAAAATACAGGAGACCAGTTTAGAAGCTTCACCTACAACTGATTGGCAGTGTCAGTAGAAATAAGGAAGGAATTAATTAACAAGTTATTTCAGATATTGAATAAACAGCAAAAATCTGAGAAAAGCTTCACTTTGAAAATGTGCTCAAAGTTATTGCTCTAACAAAGTATTAACAAGCTAGTCATCACCTATCAATTAGTAGATGGTATAGAGTTTGTTACCTGAATCAATGTGGTTTCAAACTTAGGCTAATGGGTGGATCATAAGGCCAGTCACAGCGGATGCATTTTGAAAAAATAAATCAACTCGTGTTCACTGTGGTTATAAATGAAAAACAATGGTAGAAGAGAAATTAGTGCAATTTTTCATTTTCACTTTCTAAATTATTATTTTGTGGATTTTTATCTTTCAAAATGAGCTGTTAGTCAATCTTAGGCTCTAAAGTCAGGGGAAAAAATAAAGATATTGGAAATGTAAAGATTAGAATTGCACACATGCATGCAAAAAGCAACCTTGTCTCTTATGCTCAGAAAAATGTGGTGTTCTCACTTTTAAAAAGTATTTTTAATGACATAAAATAAAATTTAAAAATACTGTCTGAATAGAACTCTGTAGGAGAAAAAATCAAATACCACTGAAATACTAAAAGTATCAGTATCTATCACTTTATATGACAGTGATTTAAGATGGAAACGAGTCTAATAAATCTTTTAATTTCAGCTTCTCAATTCTGATAGAGCTTTGCACTATCCCATGCATCTCTTTTACTATTATTTGAACACTTATCAAATGAATATATATATATATATATACACCTTTACCTTTATAGAATTCTTATTCCTCCCAATATCTAGCATCGCTCTTTTCATTCTTTCACTAAATAATATTCAATGAGCAACTACTATGTGCCACTGTGCTACCGTGTTAATACTACCACTAGTAACATAGGTGGAGGTGGTAGTTGCCCTTCTGATGATTAGGTTCTAGATTCGTGTTCTGGCTTCAGTAGTTTAATTAATAATACAACTTCAGTAATTCACTTAATTTTTCTGAGCTCAAATTCCTCATTGTTAAAGGTAGGGAGGAGGAAGAATATTATATATGCTACAGGATTGTGTTGAGGTAGATATTACTCATCCTTTGATGCATTGATTGATTAAATAAATACTTAATAAGTGCCTTCCATGTCTAATATATGCCAGTTCTATATGTGTTTTGTGAATCAAAAATAATATGCCAGTATTAAAGTTACTGTTGTGTCTATACAACAAACAAATTGACATTTTTTGCTTGTTGATTTGTTTGTTTGAAATGCTTTTTTAGTCATTATATTTTGTAAATTCAAGTACCTAGTATTTTCTAATTCAAACACAGCAACAATTTTAATTGCTAAATTCAATAAATGATTTACAAACCTGATAAAGAGGATAGCATTTTACTTCTAAGCAGTCAAAAAGGTACCCAGTCAAGAAAACCAGAAAGTAAACTGAGGTAAGAGGAAAAGTAACAAGTAAAAAGAGAAGAAACTGAAGCAGGAAATTTGGGAAGTTGATTGGAAATGTACTTTCCCAGAATTATGTGAGCTCAAACTGTTTTTCATTAGCTCTCTTAGTGTGAGGACTACCTGAAAATATGAGATGCTTCACTGATAAGCAACCTGTTTGTTGGCTGGAGTTCCACAGAGCACTTCATAAGGTGACTTATAAAATGTTTGTGACATCATCTGGCTTTTTAAAATATTTGCATTACCTAACTTTTGAAACCAAATTCCACATAAATATTTATATGATAATATAGTATTTGTTCCCAACTACAAGCAATAGACATGGCAGAAAGTTAACTGTACAGAGTTGAACTTATTTTACTGAGAACAGACAAGGAGCAAATATAAAGGGAGAGAAATATTTTATTATAATGCCCACAACTTTTATCGAACCTTACTTCTTTACATATTTTGATGGTATTAATTCTACATAAACGTTTTATGCCATTTATCTGCAATATGATATCAGCTTTTCTGCTTGTTCAAGGCTTTACTTTAAACATGTGCACATACGTGTATATTTTATGACCTCAAGGATTTTGAAAGCCTCTCACGTATGCCACCTGTTTCCTTTATTACCATTACAGTTTCAGGACTGAAAACCAGGAACAATAAATAAATCTGGATTAAAATGCAGTAAAATAAGAGTTAAAAATCAGGAGATGAACCTAAATAACTTTGGAAATTAGTGGAGTCTCTAAGATAAAAAGTAAAAGAAACTCTACATAAGCATTGTACTCAAGTTAATAAAGTTATTTCTTAGTTAAAATAATAGAGTGCAGGTTAAAATTTCTGAAGCTGTGATACATGTACACTGGAATTGACAGATGGTAGGAGCCAGGATTATCACTGCTGGAGTGAGAGTGTACAGATAAACAAGAGGATAAGGCTAAAATTATACATGTGATATTGGATTAGAGTTGGAGACATCAGTGTGAACACTCATGTTTAGCTCAATATTGAAACAGATGGCTATGTACAGAAATATATGTGTGTGTATACACACACATATATATATATACACACATATATATATATACACACATATATATATATTTCTGTGTGTGTGTACAGCTTAGCATACAAACACATAGCTTAGTATGGTTCCTTGCTCTGTAAGCTGAGAGGGCTCAGAAGTAACTACACTCTTGTGCCAGTAAACATAACTAGCGCCCAGATCTTGGTTCCTAATAAAAGGAAACTGACTAAAGGAATCAGGGCACATTGTAGAAATGACTGACCCTTGGACTGGCACAAGAAATAAACAAGATGAGCCTGCAGAATGCTGTAGTGCCAGAAATGCAAAAATGTGCTAGTACACACACACACACACACACACACACACACACACACACACACACAGAAATCCTACACTGAGCAAGATATGTTGAAGGAATACAGGAGCCAACTGAAAGAGCTCCCAATGGCCAAATCTGGAACTATGTAAGCAACAAAATAATAAAGTATTAGATTATAACCCAAAGAATAAAATTAATATCTATAAGCACATATTAATATAAATGATTGAATAAATAAATTGGCAGAAAAAATCTCCCATGTAGAAGAATCCCAAAAATTTTATGTGACAACTTTACCCTCAAGATGGGGAAATATAACTTGCTATTCCTAAAATGTGGAATGCTCATAGTGACTTCCTTCCAAAGAGTACAATATGGAAAAGGGGGAAAAGAGTAGCTTTTCCATGGAGAAATCTGACAAACACTACTTCAGCCAAGTAGTCAAGATCAACATCAACAATGATCAGTCATGTTGATAGTATGTACCCTTAATATAATATGACGAAAATGGCACTTAATCTCTGTGGTCTTCCTTCCAAATATCCATAATCTCAGGATAACCATGAGAAAAATACTAGACCAATTCTAATAGAGGGGAATTTTACAAAATGCCCAGTCAATACTCCTTAAAATTGTCAAGGTCATTAAAAACAAGAAAACTAAGAGAAAATATAGCAAGCCAAGAAAAACCTAAGGCGACATAACAACTAAATGAATGGTTGAATGGTGGTGTCTAGGACAAGATACCAGAACAAAAAGGATATTAGGTAAAAACTTTAAAAATTTTAATAAAACATGGACTTTAGGTAATGACAAGGCATCAACTTCAGTTAATTGATTGTAACAAACATACAATACTAATAAAAGATACTAATGATACAATACTAACGAGAGATGTTAATGACAGGGAAAACTGGTTGTGGAGTTTATGAGAACCCATTGTACTATCTTCTCAATTTTTCTGTAAGTCCAAAACTTCCAAAGAACAAAGTATATTTTAAAAAATAAACAGACACTCAAGAGGCCTTTGATAAAATATTAATCCTTATAAATTTTTTAAAAATTAAAAATAAGATACTTTCTCGGGATAATATATTGAAGAGATTTCTAAACTTAGAAGCTTGGAAAGAAATCACAGAAGAAATTTTACACTGATTAAACAACTTTCAAGTTTCAAAAAAATCTCTCAAATTAAAGGATTAAAAAACTGAAAAAACTATAGTCAAAGTAAAAACAGTAAGAATTGGTATTTTGAATCTATATACAGCCTTTACAAATTTTTTTAGTATCTCTAGAAAGGGACAAATGGCATAATAAGGCAATTGAAGATAGAGAAAATTAAATAACTAAAAAAATGGAAAATCATTTTGTCTAACTGCTAAAGAAATATTAAAGCAAAAAAGACATACACTAACATTCTATGTCTATTAAAATCCAAAATTACATATATATAAAATTATGCATATGTATCACTGGCTATTACAAATGTATGGTTTTATGTGTATAACCATATATATGGTTGTAGGAAATAAAATAGTTTCATCAGACAATGCTGGTGAAAGTATCAACGACTGTATAAACTTTTAGTATATGTTTATAAGATTCTATTATTCCCATGTGACTCTAATAGTCTATCTCACAAGTTGGAAAACGGTTTCTGTAAAGGGCTAGAGAGCGAATATTTTAGGCTTTGTGGGTCATATGAGCTCTGTAGCCGCCACTCGATTCTCTTGTGGTACAGAGACAGCAGTCATACGCAATATGTAAATGAATGCATGTGGCTGTGTTTCCTTGTAGCAGTTGTCCAGATTTGCACTATAAACCATAGTTTTCCAACCACTGAATAAGGAATAACAAAAGAGAAAGAAAATGAATGAAACAAGATTACATATACTATATGATCTCAACCACAGAAAAAGTATTTGTAGAGAAAAATGCCAGCAGAAACAGCATTAAAATGGATAATAGAATACTTTTCCCCCATTAGTCCTACCCTTGAAACTGTTTAATGTTTCAAAAATAAGAAAAAGAAGTCCTAAAGGTAGTTTCTTTGACTTGGGTTTTTATCAGCAAGCTGGAGTTCCCCAGGCCAATTTAGATTTGAAAGTATTCTTATATGTAATATTTATACACATTCAAGAAAATGTTTAAGTTAATCTTCATCCAGTTCTCTATAAAAATGGGCTCCTTTTAACATTCAAAAATTACATTTTGAAATATTACTTTTTCTCATCAATTCAGATTTTGATTCTGTGTCTATTGTTAGTTAATGAAATTATGAAATTCATAAGTTAATAAAATGCTTCAGTTCTTCCGGAGCTTCTGATGCTTTCCAAAGATCCCCTAAAGCCACAGTATTGGAAAATGTTGCCTGCTTTTCTGAAGCTCTTTTTAATGAGTCATGTTCTTAATAACCTCTGTTTAAGTGACAAAAGAACCACTGTTGTTAGGAGTGGCGTACAGTGCATTACACAAGTTTACCCTGGCAAGCTACAGGGGCTGATCTGCAATCCTGTGTCAGCACTTTTCTGTCCCACCAGGATGGACACAGATGGGTGTGCAAATGGCTCGAGACTTCTCACTGGGCCAATCAAAACATGGAAAACAAAGGCCTTTATCAGCTCAATGCTCACCACAGTTCCCTACTGGATTACTTAAAAAAAAAAAGAAAATGTTGCATTTTTTTTCCTTAGCTTTCCATATACAAAATACCTTTCACCTGAGAGAAATCAAATTTCATTCACAGCCTAGGACTTAAGTTAATTATTCTGGTGGGAGTGTATATATGCTCCCTTTGGAAAAAGGGAAAATGGACCTTTTTCAGTCTTTCTCTAAGAACTTACAAAACAATCCAATAGTTTTCTGAATACACGGGATGCAAACCAAGGACAACTAGCTAGCCTGGAGCAAAAGTACACAGTTAGGCTGGCACTACATAAATAAAGGAATATGGAAAACTGAAACCATTTTCTGAGGCCATTCCAGGGAGAGAAAGAGGTCCTTCTTTTTCCTGAAGGATCTTTGCTTTGCTATCACACAAAGAGTGCTACCCCTGCCACCTTAAAGGTAGTCACCTCTTTCCTTCACCTCACTCATTATTCTCTCTCAAAAGACATTTGTGCCAAAAGAGTTTGACATTTTCTATAGTTTAAATTTATGTATTATCTCTTTCCCTTACTACAAATATATCCTTGAGGGTAGAGACTACAGTCTGTCTGCTTAATATTGTGCTTTCTACAGTAAATATGTGATAAATATTTGTTGAATGTATAAATGAGTAACAGAATAATTTAGTAGAAAGACTCTGGATTACTAATTAGTTCATATGTGTTCTAGTTCTGGCTTTGCTAACCATCTAGGTGTATCAGTGAGGTTTCAACTATGCTAATGCTGGGTAACAACCACCCCAAATCTTGGTATCTGACATCAGCGAGCATTTACTTCAAGTTAGCTGTGACTCTGCTATGCTTGTTGGCATTCAGCCTTCAAGTTGGGTTCAGGTTGGCTCCATATGTCTCTTGGTTCTGGGACCAACAGCTACTCAGGAAATGTTTTCACGGTGAATGACAGAAGGACAAAGAAGAAAGCAGAAATATGTGAACGTCTTACAGTCTCAGTTTGGAACTGACACATTGTCACTTCCACCTACATTCCATTGGCCTAAGCAAACCACATGGCCAAATCCAACATCAGAAGGGCAAGGAGGTATACTTCACCAACAATGACAAATAATAATCAAGCACATTAAACACATAAAATTCATAAAGTTGCCATTTCTGGAATAAAGACTAACAATTCTAGTCCTATTAGGGCTCTTTTGAAGGTTAGATGGTTTGATGTAGACACTACTAAATTAAAATTCAGTTTAACCAAGAATTAGTTAAACATCTAGTGCATAGGCACTAGATGATTGAAAATGACCAAATCATTTTTTTTTCTTGTAGAGAAAAAGTGACTAAAATTAAAATACAATATGATCATTGCTATAATATAATTTGTGTATAAAATATAGTGGCAATAGGTGATAGAGCTAAGTAATCTGAATGATAAAGGGAAGGCTTTACAAATGAAGTGATGCCACTTTAAAAATAAATGAGAATTGGAGTGGGGCATGGTGGCATGTACCTGTAGTCCCAGCTACTCAGGAGGCTGAGAAATGAAGATCACTTGAGCCAAGGAGTTCAAGGCCATGGTGAGCTGACTGTGCCACTGCACTCAAGCCTGGACAACAAAGATAGACCCTGTCTCTAAAAAATTAAAAATAAATAAAAATTAGGGATGAGAATAGCAAAATGAAAGAAAGTATGATGAGAGGAGACTTTATCTCTCTCAGTAATATTTTCTTTTTAGGGTGAAAAGGAGAGATTTGAAGCAAATACGGCAAAAAGTTGTCATCTGATGAATCCAGATTTTAGAAGAATAGATGTCATATTATTTTCAATGTTTGCTTGAAATATTTCATAATCAATCAAAAAATTATGGGGAAGGGGTGGGAGTAGGTGAAGATCAAAAAATTATCAGATACTATGCTGGGACACTTTTTCCACATTTTAAAATAGATCCCTGGAGACAAAAAAAAAAAAAAAAAAAAAGAGAAGGAGGCTATTTTGGGCTAAAAGAGCACAAGTGGTAGAAAAAGCAATTTGGTTTTCATCAATTGAAGTGTGTGAGAGAAAATGGTGGAAAATAATATGGCAAGAGGAATGGGACGGGGTAGTTTTGATTTTCTAGGGCTACCCTAATGAATACCACATACTGAGTGGCTTAAAATAGAAATTGATTGTATCGCAGTTCTGGAGGCTAAAATTCTGAGGTCAAGGTGTCAGCAGTGGTGGTTCCTTTGGAGGGCCCTAAGGAAGAATCTGTTCCATGCTGTCTCCCAGCTTGTGATGATGGGCATCACGCCCTAGCATTCCCTGGATAAAAGATGCATCACTCCAATCTTTGCCTCTATCTCCACATAATATTTCCTTCTTTGGCTCTATATCTTTATTTTTCTCTTTTTCTTCTTTTTTTCTTACTTTCTCTCTTTCTTTCTCCTTTTCTCTTTCTTTTTTTGACAGGGCCTTGCTCCGTCGCCCAGGCTGGAATGTAGTGGTGGGATCACTGGTCACTGAAACCTTGACTTACTGGTCTTAAGCAATCCACCCATCTCAGCCATCTCAGTAGCTAAGACAACAGGCATGTGTCACAACACCTGGCTAGTTTTGTGTATATTTGGGAGAGACAGTCTTGCTATGCTGCCCATGCTTGTTTCAAACTCCTAAGCTCAAGCGATCCTCTTACCTTAGCCTCCCGGGGTTACAGGCGTGAGCCACCACGACTAGCTTTTTGTCTTTTTTCTTTTCCTTTGAGACAAGGTCTCACTCTGTTGTCCAGGCTGGAGTGCAGTAGCATGACCATGACTCACTTCAGCCATCTTTGTGTCTTTATACAGCCATCTTCCCACTGTGTTCAAATTTCCTCTTCTTGTAAAGATACCAGTCGTGCTAGATAAATGGCCTGTGCTAATACAGTATGATCTCATTTTCATTTAACTAATGCTGTCTGCAATGACCCTATTTCCAAATAAGATCACATTCTGAGCTACTGGGGATTAGGATTTCAACAGATCTTTTGGTTTGGTAAGCGACACCTTTCAATCCATAAGAGTGGTAAGGATATCATTACTATTGTCTGGCTATTATTAAAAAAAATTTTCAAACTAAACATTCAAAGGAAGAGCATAATACACTGTTAACGATTTGGAAGACCTCCTCAGGGGACCTATAACTTAGCTGACTCTGTGGAAGAAAGGAAATCCTAAGAAGGATGATGCTTTATGTTTCTTCCATCTTGCTATTCATGTGCATCCCAGGTTCACTCACACTATGTTCTGTTTCAAACCAGCCCACACTGGGTGACTCACTACCCTGCTCCACTGTCATTTGCCAACCAGTTTCACCATCCAAGGAAAAAACCCTCTGGATACCACCACTCTCTTGAACTGCAATGCTTTGCCCTGAAGCTACTTTTTTTGTTAACCCTGGGCTCCCCAGAAACTAATATGAACACCACGATCTAGCACTAATGGTCTGCCTCATATTTCCGTCTCCGTTTCAGAAAATTTCATTAGTAAACGTTTCACAATGCATGGAGTACTCAGGCAGAATTTTCAGTCCCTGTAATCTGTTTTCCAGTTTACAGCTATATAAATGCTAAATAATTTCATATCTGTTCTACAGACTACTTGGTCCATTCTTTACTCTAGCTAAGTGGTATTTCCCCTCCAATTGCTTGATCTGGTTCTTACCAACTTCTGCATGCCCTAACTCACACCCTCTCTTTTCTGCTTGCTAGCCTCTAAATCCACTTCCTTCTGAGCCTTGAACATGCCAAGGCCTTTCTCCCCTCCAGGCCTTTCTACTTGGCCTAGACTTTAGAGTGTCCTCCTTCCAGCTCTTCACATATCTGCTCATTCTCAAACTTAATTCTCAAATATCTCTTCTTTGGAGAGGCTTTCCCTGATCAGTCTATCTAAAACATCTTCCCCTAGATTCTCTGATTTATTACCCTTTTTATTTCCTTCTAGAGTTACTTGCTCATTTCTTTCTTTACTGGTCCATCATACATCTCTTTTATAAAAACAGATAATATGTCCATTGAGTTCACTAATAGTCCCTGCTCCTAATACAGTACCTGGCACATAATAGGTGCCTAATAAACATGAATTAATGAAAAAATAAACCTGTGGTCTCAGGCCTTCTAAAAATTTTTGCAAGTTTGGACTCAGAGCAGGAAATGTAGAAGTATTTGCCTTGGCCACCTGTTAGTGCTAGTGCCTTAGAAGACCCTAGGTTCTGTTACCCAGATTCTTGGCCTGGGTTAGACTTTATTCTAAAGCCTCTTACCTTGGGTTCTTGATATAGGTCCAAAGTTCTGAATTCCAAACTCTGCTTATAAGAAACATGGACCTAGAGTATCATCTGGTCTCCTCCTTGGCTCTTCCTCAACTTGACCATTTGTATATTGAGTATTATAATACCTGCTGCTCCTACTTAATTAACAACCACAGAATTGATCAATCACAAACTTTCCAGAATCTTTGTTTGACTCAATTCTTGTCCTCCCTATCTCTTCTCTCTATCTTCCCACTCTAAATCTTCCCTCTGCTTCTACCTCTATCTTGGCATGACTGTAAATATTAGGTTGGTGCACAAGTAATTGCAGTTTTGCCCTCGAAAGCACAATTACTTGAGCACTAACCTAAAATAAAAGGGTGGTTAACCAGAATACATCTTTAAAAGCTAACCATTCCAATTCACAATAGGCTTTTATTGGTGGTTTGTGCAAAACTCCAAGTATATCTGTCTTATTGAATATAGTAAACTTCCATGTCAACAGTTAAGATTTATGCATGTATCAACTTCAATACAGACAGGAGCTAAATCTGCACTGTTTCAGCCATGGGTACTTTTCAACAGTGTTCAACCTACAATTGAGGCCATTTACAACATTGACAATGGGTATGCCTAAAAGGCTCTCTTCTTGTTCACCTAGCTCTATGACTTTCCTTAAATTCAAGTGTCCATAATGCATTTAAGAAAAGCTACTCTGAGTTGTCTGGATATTTTCCAAGCTCTGGATACCATAGTTAGTCACATGGAATGTGGAATGGGCTAGACATCGTGGAATTGCTCTTGTTAAATTAGTGTGAGAGACTGACCCAATTGCTTTAATAATCATTATTTATTTAACAAGTTCCTATGAATAAAGCTATGCAGTTGTCTTGTGAAGTAGCTTCTTAAAAGGCTTTTATTTTGTCTGGACATGATAAAGATCATTACATGGTATGTCTAACTGATGACTTAGTGCTCTTCTAGTGCATAGACACTTGTATGGGAAAAAGAACTAGACAATAAGTACTAATGACTTAATACATGCTATGTTTCCAATTCAATTTGCTTTGATAAATATCAGATAATCCCCAGGAACACAAATATTTGTCTACAGTGATTGGACAGTCTGTTAAAATTGGCATTCTCAGTCCATCCAAACATTCATTTGTCCTTTATACGACCCACACATTGTCAAGAGGTTAAAAATGTTGAAAAATTCCTGTGGTGTTCTTAGTTTTTGTCCTATCTGGCAGAGAAACATCAGGATCCTTAATTTTCTTTTCAACATAGCATGTTATTTATTCACAAGCAATGCTTCTGTGTCTTGATCAACAAAATAGGAAACAGGTTTTTAAATTCTAAAAGCACTGTAAATTCATAACATTTTTCCTTTGAAGTAAAATGTTTTATATAATTTCAATAATATGAAAAGAATTCATATGATCAGAAGGCTTAATAATTAAAAATATAACTTGTCCTCTGTGGTAAAGACCAAGATTTTAAGGGGAGGATTCAAGATGGATGAATAGGAACAGCTCCGGAGTGCAGTTCCCAGCAAGAACAACGCAGAGGGTGAGTGCCCACTGCGTTTCCAAACAAATTTTCACTGCCCACAGACCAGGAGATTCCCGGCCAAAAAGCGCCATAAGTTTTCAGCATGGCGGTTTCAGCCAATGCCGTGTTGGTGCATAGAAACACACACAAATTTGGATGGCCATTTCAACTGGCACCTGGAATGCCTGGGAGACAGAGTTGCCCATTCAACTGAGAGGGATGGGGCAGAGACAGGGAGCCAGGAGATCTGGCTCGGCGGGTACCACCCCCACAAAAGAGGCAATCTGAAACGCTCTGGATTGAGAGTTTCGCAGCAAGCACAGCTGGACCCAATACAATCCAGCTCGGGGGTGGGGAGGGGGACCACCACTACTGAGGCAGTCTGCCACTACCGAGGCAGTTCACACAGCAGCTGGGCAGAGCCTGCGGCAGCTCAGCAATGCCTCTGCTAGCGGACTGTGACTAGACTACTCCATGCAGGGCAGGTCACCTATGAAAAAAAGGAGTAGCATGACAGGAACTTATAAATAAAGCCAATCTTCCTAAGACAGAGCACCTGGGGAAAGAGGTGGTTATGAGTTCCGCTGCAATAGACTTAAAAGTACCTACCCAGCAGCTCTGCATGGAGCAATGGATCTCCCTCCCAGCACAGCACTTGAGCTCCTATAAGGGACAGATTGTCTCCTCAAGCAGCTCACCGACCCCTCTATACCCAAAGAGATACCTCATAAAGGAGAACTCAGGCCGACATCTGGCAGGTATCCTTCTGGAATGAAGATAACAGAAGAAGAAACTAGCAGCAACCCTTACTGTTCTGCAGCCCTCACGGGTGATCCCCAGGCAAGCAAGGTCTGTAGTGGACCTCCAGCAGTCCTGCAGCAGAGTGGCCTGACTGTTAGAAGGAAAACTAAGAAACAGAAAGAAATAACTTCATCATCAACAAAAAATATGTCCACTCAGAGACCCCATCAGAAGGTCACCAACTACAAAGACTACAGGTAGATAAATGCACTAAGATGAGAAGAAACCAGCACAAAAAGGATGAAAACACCAAAAACCAGAAAACCTCTCTTCCTCCAAAGGATCACAACTCCTCACCAGCTAGGGATCAAAGATAGATGGAGAATGAATCTGATGAATTGACAGAAACAGAAATGCCCCTCAGAAGGTGGGTAACAACAGACTTCTCAGAGCTAAAAGAACATGTGCTAACTCAATGCAAAGAAACTAAGAACCTAGAAAGAAGGTTAGATGAGATGCTAACTAGAAGCAACAGCTTAGAGAAGAATATAAACAACTTGATGGAGCTGAAAAACACAGCAT
>CAUYLG010078852.1:0-20612 GCA_963573385.1 Cacajao melanocephalus | reverse complement strand
TTTATATTACATTGTGAGACTGGGGAATTCCAATTGGGGTTTCTCTGAACACATTAAAAATATTAATACCCCTTCAAACATTTTATAAGATTTTAATGTTAAAAAATTGTTGGAAAAAAAAAAAAAAAAAAAAACAGACGGGGGGGGAGGGAGAAGCCACTGACTTATAACTTACCTCTTTAATTTTCCCAGAGATTAAAACACTT
The DNA here is from genome assembly GCA_963573385.1 of Cacajao melanocephalus. Classification (NCBI taxonomy): domain Eukaryota; kingdom Metazoa; phylum Chordata; class Mammalia; order Primates; family Pitheciidae; genus Cacajao; species Cacajao melanocephalus. Next base: position 20,406 of record CAUYLG010078852.1, on the reverse strand, counting down.
TCCATTTTGCAAGGGCAACAGGAGAAATGTTAGCCCTTCTGCCTCATTCATTCATATGCTCATTCATTCATAAAGGCTTCTTTCTGACTGGTCTTGGCTGGCCACATTGCTCATACTATAGAGCAAAGACCATGCTGTATATTTAAGTCCAAAAGCATACCCCACAGCATATCAAGAAGTGACCCAAGACATCTGGGCAAGCAGTTTACCTTTTTGGTGTCCAAATAAAAGATGACTTTTGTCCATTTCTAGTATCCCCTGATAGTCTAACTAGTAATTGTCCAATGAAGGTAACAGGCTTGCTACTGCTAAAAATTCAGGTTTCATCACTACTGGTAGGCCACGTTTTAAAACTCCTAATGCACTGATTCTCAACTGAGAGTAGAATTCTTTAACCTGTGAAACTCCTGTGTTAAATATACAAGCCTGATAGTGCAGCAACTAACTGCATTAGAATACTTACTAACGCAACCAGTTGATCTGCATTTTCAGAAAGACTAACAATAGATTTTGATTTCTAGTCAAGAACCTTTGCAGCTTCTGGTTAAAAATATCACTCAAATCTACTTTGTAATGCTCTGAAACACATATTAATACAGTCCAGTAGAATATGATCTCTAGCAAAAGAACAGCTTTCCCACATTCAATACTTAAAAGTAATATAAAGAATGAAAAATGAAATAAAACACACTGCCTTGCTGAATTATACTTACTGAAATAACACAATCTGTTACTGGTTTCTTGAGGTTGTTTTCAGCAGTTTCTTTCAGCTTAGTCAATAACATGGCTGTTATCTGCTCCACACTAAATAGATGTTCTTCATCCATGTACATTACCTGTATTGAAGGGAAAAAATGTTTTAAACGTTGTAGTACTTCAAGCTACATGCCAATATTTAACTTCCAAATATTAGCACACATTCTCTTCCACAAAATCTGTATTGTTATATTTGTTTTGGAAAGAGGAAAAAAAGGAGGTAAAAGGGAAGGGGAAAGAACGAAGGGGGAGAGAAAGGAAAAGAGTAAAAAAGAAAAAGGAAGAAAGAACTTCTACCTAAAGATGAAGGAGAGGGGAAGCTAGGGCAGATATGCCCCACCCAAAGTCTTAGTCAAAACATTATAGAAGGTAGTAAATTTCCACTCTAATTGAAGAGATGAATCACTGGGATAAATATTATTGTGTGTTGATCACAAGACAGGAATACCTCTGCAAGTTTAAAAAAAGATTCCTGGTTTTATTACACTACTCCTCTCCAAACAATTGCAACTGGGCTACCTCAGAACAGACTTTTGTTTGATACATGAACACAATGTCGGTTTTTTTTCAACATCAAATAAACCTCAATTTTACAACTGCAAAAAAGTCAGAAGAAACATAAATTAAGTTATAGTATATACACTACCATTTGAATAATTTTCAAAGACAAGTTAGCATGTACCTACTATACTTTAAAAGGGGCTGAATGAACATAAAGACCCCCTTGTGTAATTAAGAAATTTGTGTAAAAACTCAAATAAGTTAGTGTTTTTAAGTATCAATAAGTTGATATTTTTCTCTATGGATGGATGAAGGGGTCATCTCCTATTAAGGAATCTAAGGTTGCTCAATTATATTACCTTTATTCCAATTCCACCATTTTTCAATGGAACCAAATCGTAACTTAAGTCTTCCTTCTCCGTTTGAATGAAGGGGTCATCGAATGCTCGGCCATGAAATCTTTTGAAGTTAGACACCGTATTATTTGCATGAGTGATTTGCTGCAAAAGAAGTTTTGAGATTTTAATTTTTTCTCTGATTTCACCACCTACCAGTACTTTTAGAAATTTTATTTAGTCACTTCACAACTCAAACCAACCTCATGAGTGCACATAACTTTCCCTGAGGCACGTCGATTTCACTAAATTTCCTATCTACGAACAGATTTTACTTACACTTCCTTCTTCTCCTATAGAAAATGCCAGAAGGTAAGCAGCAAGAGGGAACAAGAGGCAATAGTGTGACTACAGACTTTAAAGCAGATTTCAAAATCTGCAGGATAAACTCAGACAGTGAAACTATCACTAAAGCTCTGAACAAACCCACAAGAGTTTTATCACTTTGTTTCACTCCTTTTTTCCCTGCTAAACTTGTGAAGTTTTATACCCAATGAATGAATAGATCCAGAAGCACTATAATCAAATTATAATTTTTTTTTAAAAGTTGATTTCTATACTCTAATAAGTAGCTAAGTGGCCAGGATAAACATTCTGTGCCTGAAAATACACGGATCACTACTGTTCCTATCAAAAGCAGGAAATGCTAGTTATCTACACCAAAAGGTAGAAGACAGAAGAGTAATTCAAGAAGTTTCTATATGATCTAATGTTTTCAACTACATGTGCATATTTTGATGACTTGAAAGCCACAATTTTTAAAAACAAGGCACTGAACTGCCTTTTTACGCAAGTGGTTCAGATGTTTGTTAAACTGTTTTAAGAAATGGTGTTTTTATAATCCATCATTTTGGTCAAATATTTTAAGCAAACTCTAGATTGAAAAGTCCCACTTCAGAGCACATTTCACTCAAAGGTACTTCATTTGAAATAAGAAATAATGGTAAGTATGAAAACTAAGACTTCTGAAATTATTACTTAAAAACACCCCAACGGTTTATTATTTACTTCTTCTCTGATCTGTTCTTTGAATAATGGGAAGAATACAGTTAGCTTGGCAGTACTAGTTTTCAAACATTATGGAATGCATGCAAGTTTAGGTCTTAAAATTCCTAATGATTCTAAAACTGAAAGAAGTATGTCTAGCTGTCTACAGGGCAACCGTGAGTCTCAGCAGATTCTCCTCACATAACCACAAAGATGCAAGAGAATTTTAGGTCTAGGTTATCAATATCCTCACTGGACACATTTAGAGGATTGTTACAACTAACGTCCCACTCCCCTTTTGAACATATCATTTTGAGTGTGCCTATTTCTCCTTCTTTCCTCTTTCACCCCTTCTTGTTATATCTCTCTTCCAAGGAAATAAAGTTAAATCCAATCTACATATTCAAAGGATTAGAAAACATGCAAGAATTTTCTAATGAGAGCAGATTAATAAGTTTGATAAAGTGCCAATTTCTTATTAAACATTAGCATTTTAAGAGAGAGATTTTTGTTTTCAAATCTGAACCAACTTTTAAATAGGTCAGTACTAAATACATTCCATAATATGTAATACAGTACTAAAATATATTCCAAAATTTTCTTTCTTAGCAATACTATTTTCTGTATTTAGAAAAATGTTTTCTATTTCAAAGAGCCTCTCAAAGAGTATTTCTTTTTTTTTTTTTTTAACTGTTTTTCTCCCCACCTCCAAGGGGTCTGTCTAGATCAGTGCTGTTCAATAGAATTATATGTAAGCCATAAATGGGAGCTGCCTACATAAAATTTTCTAGCAGCCACATTAAAAACTAGTGAGATAAAATTAATTTCAATTAACTTAGGACAATATGTTTTTAAAAACTATCACTTCAATAAGTAGTCAATACAAAAAAAAAAACTGATGAGATACTTTACTTTTCAATTGGATTTAAAAAAGTTAAAAATCTCACGTGTATTTTATACTTCACATTTTGATTCAGGTGAGCCACATTTCAAACGCTCAATACATTACATGATTACCATATTTTTTAAACAGCACAGTTCTGGACAAAAATTTCAGTAACTTAAAAACGCTTTTAAACACATAACTTCTTAGAAGTTTCTTCTATAAAACGAATCTTTAACTCTTAAAAGAGTATCATGAGAAATTTCATAGGAATTTAGTGTCTTGTTTATAATTTCTAAATATTAGATAAACGAAAGGCAACAAAAAGTTACTAAAAGTTAAGGTTGGCAGGCCAGGCGCGGTGGCTCACACCTGTAATCCCAGCACTCTGGGAGGCCAAGGCGGGCAGATCACTTGAGGTCAGAAGTTTGAGACCAGCCTGATCAACGTGGTGAAACTCCATCTCTACTAAAAATACAAAAATTAGCCAGGCATGGTAGCGTGCACCTGTAATCCCAGCTACTGGGGAGGCTGAGGCAGGAGAATCGCTTGAACCCGGGAGGCAGGGGTTGCAGTGAGCTGAGATCACACCACTGTACTCCAGCCTGGGCAACGGGGAGACTCCATCTCCCAAAAAAAAAAAAAAAGTCAAGGTTGACAGATTAGAAAGTTAAAGTCAAGTTAATAAAAGAAAGGGAACAGAAGGGAAAGACTATCATCTGAAGGTTCATAAAGAATACTTGAATTATATTTTTAAAACTCAAAAATACATAACCGTAGGCACACTTCACACTCTTGTGTCTTGAGATTTTCCTTTTAAGAACTCCCCCTTAAAAAGTGATCAGAATTCTTTTAAAGAACATACCTGATTTTTGGCTGCAACTCCAATTGTTCTATTTTTTGATCCAAATGATATGACTGACCTAGAAAAAACATACGTATTTCAAAAATGTTAAAAAGCATAAACGCTGCCATCTTAAACTGACAAGAGAAAAATTCTAATATAAATGTCCTACACATGGGGGTCGGGGTAGGGAACAAGCACAGCACAATTTTAAAGTCTACAGTTTTCATCAGATACTCAAAGTGGGCTTCCACTTAACTGCTGCTCTGAGAATCCAACCTAGTGCAGTTCTACCACCCCAAAAAGGTCTGTTCACAGCTCAGGAATCCTCCAGGTCCCCAGTTACTACAAACCGAACATTAACTTTGAAAATGTTTTAAATACTTAAAGAGTATTATTAACTTGACCCTACACATATGACTAACAAAAAATAGGATGTGACTATCTTTTTCAGTCACCAACTCTGAACAAATCTTAATGTCACTGTCACACCGACTTTTGTTCTGATACACCACCTGCTTCTTTAGGAATCAAAAGTTTTTATGCAAACCCAAGCAAGTGAACCCAAGTTACACCACTGAAGTTTAAAGAGCACAAAGAGGTTCCCATCTGGGAGATTCTGCAAGAAAAAAATGATGCAGAACAAGTACCAAGGCAGAACAGGATATAAACACTGAGGGAAAGAAGTGACTAATCGGTTACACTAAATCTGCTTTGAAGAGATGGAAAGTGACTTGTAACTGTGAGACAACCTTCTCAGCCACCATGGAAACGGAACCGCACAGTAACAGCAGAGACAAGCTCAAGAAGTCTTGTGAGGAGAAGGTAAGTGAATTAGGTTTTGGATTTGAAGAGTTATCTAATTCTACATTACTAATCCAAATGTAATCTAATTTTGGGTGAGTTACTCCTACCTGCTTAGGTAGGAGTAATGGTAAATGAGATGAGCAAAACGGGAAAATACTGAGGACATTAAGTACTAAAGTTTAAATTTTCCGTAACAGAAACATCCTTTAACTACATTATCTGAGCAAGTGTTAAATAAAACAGCATCCTAAAAGCCAGAGAATGTCCAAGCAGAAGCTAGACAAGAAACCATCCAAAATCAGAGCATCATTCAAAGCTCAGAATATCTATACACTTGTAGAACGATCTACTCATTTTCCTAGGGGAGAATCAAATTAACTGCACTGAAGAGCAATCAGTAGCTAATGCAATAGTCGACCATATAGTTATAGTTAAACAAAGATAACTCCAATACTGCCCTCAGATCATTTTTCAGGGCCATACCTGTTGTCTTTAGTTTCACACAGTAGTCACTGTATCTACATAACACATTTTTTTTCCCCTACTCTCTTCTGAAAAGTTTTTCTTTTATGGGATCAATCGAACAAAGTGTAAACTGCACCTAGGCATCAAAGGCTGAAATACTATTTTCTTTCTTTCTAAACTTCAGTTACAAAACCCTTAACTAAAAAACAGATCTGCAGAGGGAGACGTACAGGTTGCTCCGAACGGTCTTCCTAACATTACTACCACTGCCAAATATTTTGCCTCAGATTTTCCACTCAATTTTCATAAAGTTCATCAGCACCCAAATAATTATATTACCCCAATCATTCTGTCTTAGGGTTCAATGTTCTCATTTTACACTTTTCATCCTGGGCTTGGGACATGTGGAAAAAATTAGTAGGCACAGTAATTTCCTTGAGATGGAAGCATGTTTTCATCAATGCACGTGCAGATATGTTTGTATATATCCTCGTCTGAAAATATCCCCCAACAAGTTGCTTTTAAAATGTTGCCCTTCGCCCAACCCATGCTCCCATAGAATATTTAGTTCAGTGACGACATCCATCCTTTTAAGGCGTTCTAGCAAAAAAGTATGCAATTTTTATCCTCTTTTACATAAACTGTTCAAAATTAATTGTAAAAATACGGTTTACAATTCCTCATGAATGGCAAAGACCAAAGGAAGGACGTTTACATCTTTCGACAATGATCCTGGGCATTAAGGCCAACAATGTTAGCAATCAAGAGACTGGGTAAAGAGGTGGGCTCATCTTTCATAGGACTGCTTCCGTGGTCGCTAACAACAGTCCGCCCGCTCAGTGGACAAGCAGCGACACAAGCTCTGGAAGCTTCCAGTTCATTTCAAGATTCACAATGCGGAAGAAAAAGCCCGGCAGCCCGGCTCCGCCGTGCGCAAAGATATGCGCGGAGGGAGGAGGACAAGCTGGGGGCGGCTGAGCCAGCTCAGAGAGGCCGGGTAGGGATACGGGGGTGGCCGCGGAAGGCGCAGGCTGCAGCCTGCCAAGAAAAGGGAGCTAAGTCTCGGGCTTTGGCGCAGCCCGACCCCGGGCAGGGAAACCCACAGTAGGAAGTCCGCACAAAGTGACGACCCTAAGAGCCTCGACTCTGGGACTCCTCTCGCCCCCGTGAATCCCTGACACAATCCCTTCTCCAATTCGTGGCAGCAAGCCTCCCATCCCTCCTCTTGGGCAAGGTCCTGCCTCGCCGGGTCGCTGGTCCCTAGTTCCACGGAAGGGTGCGCCGCTGCCAAACGCCTCCATTTACCGCGGTGCTCCGTAGCCAGCCTGCGAGCTTGGGGTCCCCACGCTTAGGGCCCAGAACCGCCCCAAACACCCTCGCAGGCTTCCACTTACGGGGTACACCGGTCGCTGAACTCGTTGGCGATGGTCTCGATGCCCCCGGCCCGGGCCACCGCGATGTAGCAGCTCTGAGAGCCCACGTCCAATCCCACCACCGACATGGCCGGCTCGCGGTCCGCCTCCGCCTCGGGTCCGGGTCTGCGTCCTCCGGCCGTCTGCCTGCTTCTCCTGCCGCCGTTTCCTGCCCCGGCAGCGTTAGGCTCCGGCCCGCGGGGTCTGGCCGCTCCTCTAACACTGAGAAGGACACACGGACAGCCGGCCTGTCAGGCGCCTCCGACTCCCCAGGGTACAGCGGCGGCTGGCTGACAAGAAACCCCAGGAGAAAGCGCCGCTCAGCCTCCGCGGGTCGCTCTGCACCTTGGGCTGCCTGCCTCACTTGGCCGCGGCTCGCACACCGGCGCCGGCGCTGAACTACCGACCCAAAAGGGGAGGTCCCACTTCCTCAGCCTTATGTATCGCACTGATCAGAACTTTCCAGAATCTGCGGCATTTACTCACCGGCGCCTCCACCGGCGCCTCCACGTGCCACTTCCGCTTCCTTCTTCTCGAGTCTTCTCGAAAGATTCTACCCAATGGGCGGCCGGTCCCCCGAGAATGGCCGCCGTTGCTATGGCAGTGACAGGGCCGCTCCCGTGCCATTGGCTCAAGCCTGTCTCCGCCCACGCCCGCCCTAGCCGGAGGCTTTTTGCGGCCCTAATAAAACTAGCAAGGAAGAATGCCTCAAAAACTTGGAACAGTCACAATTTGCTATCAGGAGGTGGTGTCCGACTCTAAACTCTAAAGGGAAGCTGAATGGGCGGAGAGGGACCCCATTTTTGCAAAGACCCCAGACCCCAGGATGGTGGGGAGACCGGCCAGCTGTCCGGAGAGCATGTTGGGAATCGTAGTCCAGCCGGCAGAAGTGTGCGCCTTGCATGCTGGGATGTGTAGTCCTAGCCGCAGTGCTTGCTGGGACCAAGCTTTGTCTTCTGGGACTCGCGGGAGAGGCTGGGCTGGGTTCTGTCTGGCGCTTTTTCGCGGGTTACCCGGCAATAAGCATCATTTTGTTCGTTTGTTTTTGTATTCACTTGTATTATTGTCTGGATTACCCTGAGAACTGGTGCGTTACGACTTAGGAGAAGAACATCAGTTTAAACTGCTTATAATAAAAGCAAAGGCTTAAGTGTTCTTATATTCATGTATCAGCCAGCAGGATGATCTTTTGTGGAGTAAAATGTCAGGGTTTTTGTTTTTTAAGAAAGCAATTTTTAGTTGTGACGTCATTTGGCAGGCTGTCCACGGTATCCCTTTCTGCTTAATTTTAATACGTCTGATTTAAGCTGATGCTATTCTACCCTGCCACTCCCAGCCAAAAATGGGTACTCTGTGTAAGTTTTGCTGCTTATTTGATCTGAAGCAGCATTTGTTTCTTTCCCTCAAAAGTGATGTCCCGGTTAACTTTTGTACAGTAAAAAGAGTAAGAAAAGGTGGGAAATGTGCTGCTGATACTATCAGGTCTTTTATTCCCTTTTTTGTCTTTTTAAGTTTGCTTGCGATCCCGGAGTTTACCTTATGTCAGGCTCACGGAAGTATAAGCACAGTTCAAATATGTTATTGGATAAGCGTGTAATTGAATAAGGAGTTGTAAGATAAAGTTAGAAAAATCTAGCTCATAAAAAGTACGGGAATTCCTCCTTGTCCATTAAGACAAGCAGGTTAAGTCAGAGGCAACGCCGAAAGCCCAGGTTTATGTTACATGTAAGTTGTATGTGCTTTTTTCCTGCCACTTAAGTGGTTTACTTAACATGCTTCAGTTAACTTACCTTTAAAATGGTAGTGATAATAGTTATCCGAGGGTTGTTGTGTTCTTAAATTTGGACATATAGTTAGCTGTAACTCTAAGTTAGTTTTCTTATAGATCCGCAAACCTTGGTTTCTGTCCCCACCCCCACCCCGCCCACCAACTTTTTCTTACATATCAAAATCTTATAACAAAATCCATGGAGAGGCCAGGCACGGTGGTTCACGCCTGTAATCTTAGCGCTGTGGGAGGCCAAAGTGGGTGGGTCACCTGAGGTCGGGAGTTAGAGACCAGCCTGACCAACATGGAGAAACCCCCGTCTCTAGTAAAAACTACAAAATTAGCTGGGTGTGGTAGCGGATGCCCGTAATCCCAGCTACTCAGGAGGCTGAGACAGGAGAATCGCTTGAACCCAGGTGGCGGAGGTTGTGGTGAGCCGAGATGGCACCAGTGCACTCCAGCCTGGGCAACAAGAGCGTAACTCCGTCTCAAAAAAAAAAAAAAAAAAATCCATAGAGACCTAGCATTTTTGAACAGAAAGAACCTTTGACACTATTTGGTCTGCTTCCCACATTTTAACCGCTGTACAAAGACGAGAAATGAACAGTTCTCAGTCTTCGGAGCCAGACAGATTTGGGTCAGGTTCAAATCCTTGGCACTCTACTGAGATGTTTTATGTAAAGTACAGCTTGTAAGGGCACCAGAGTTCATGAGCTTGAATCCTAGCTATTCTTATTTGTGAGCTGTGTGACCTTATGATAATTTCTAAACCTTCCTGCGTTCCACCTCATAGTGTTTATGTAATGATGGAAACTGTATATAAAGCGCTAAACACTTAGCATTAGTATGTAGTATTACCTATGTACTGTCTGTTATCTTTGTCAAATTCCTCCGTGCCCTCTGTTTCCTCAACTTTACAATGGAAGTAATACCTATTTTTGCGAGGATTTTGGAAGGATTAGATACAAATAAAACACATGGTATGGTGGTAAGTATCTAATAAATTGTAGTCATAGAAATAATATCATTCAGGCCGGGTGCGGTGGCTCACACCTGTAATCTCAGCACTTTGGGAGGCTGAGGTGGGCGGATCATGAGGTCAGGAGTTCAAGATCAGACTGGCCAACATGGTGAAACCCCGTCTCTACTAAAAAAAAAAAATACAAAACTTAGCTGGCCATGGTGGTTCATGCCTGTAATCCCAGCTACTTGGGAGACTGAGGTAGGAGAATTGCTTGAACCAGGACCCAGGAGGCGGAGGTTGCAGTGAGCCAAGATGGCGCCACTGCACTCCAGCCTGGGCTACAGAGCCAGACTCCATCTCAAAAAAAAAAAAAAAAGTAATACCATTCAGTGAAAGTCAGTACAAACTTTAATCTCACTGCTGTGGATGCTGAGTTGCATGGTCATGTTATAGCCCCCTTTTATTTAATCAATTCACCTTAATTAGCACAACAGATAACTGATAAGAGGTTGTAAAAACTACCATATTTATTATCTAATTGAAATTCTTAGCAGGGCTAGGCATGGTGGCTCACATCTGTAATCCCAGCACTTTGGGAGGTTGAGGAAGGAGGATCACTTGAGCCCAGGAGTTTGAGGCTGCAGTGATCTATGATCACTCCACTGCAGCCTGAGCAACAGAACAAAAGCCTGTCTCTAAAAATAAAAAAAATAATAATTCTTAGCTGGGTGCAGTGGCTCATGCCTCTAGTCCCAGCTACTTGGGAGGCTGAGGCATGTGGGTTGCTTCAGCACAGGAGTTCAAGTACTGCCTAGGCAATATAGCAAGACCCTATCTATTTAAAAAATCCATGTTTATTATTTTATTATATTACTTTATATATTTTACTTATTACATTTTTGTTACACACAATTTATCCCACTATTTCTGCTGTAATGTCAGAAATTTTAAAATGAGACTTGGACCAAATAAAGACAATCCCTACAAATCCTTGTTATGTAAGTATGAATCCAATTACTAGGTTTCATTCTATATTCATTTTAGAGAATAACAAGGTCTTAAAATTTGGAAGCAAAAACAGACTGCTTCCAAAGAACAATAAAACAAAAATGTAAAATTAAGAAAATCCCAAACAAAAATGCCATCCAAAGAGATAATATGCAGTAGATATAAAATACTATGCCAGGCTTCCTTGAAAGGAGGAAGAGATGGGCAAAGGAGTGGATGTGCAGATAACATACATGAAAGTGCATATGACTTTGAATATCTGGTATCAATCATTATGGCGGCCTTCTCTAACCACCATCATGCCAGGGGCTGGAGGATTACCGAAGTAGTATAAAACTTGTTCTAAATCAAGACGTGTTTTTTTTCTTCTCTACAATGCTGGGGCATCATGAATACTCAATTATCTGAAATCTTGTTTGTTTGAACCTTTTTCGGTATTTGCTTACCAAAAGATTTTTGTTTTATTCTTATATATTAACCTGAAAATTTATCCTTTAAACGTTAATTGGTTCTGCTAAAACCTATTTTGTCCTTATGTTATATTAGAATGATCATCTAAAAATAGGAATGCATGGGGAAATTGTGCAGGGAGCAGAGACTTATAAAAAGGTACACCTAGAAGTGAGGGAAACTATGTTTTGTCTGCTAGGAGCCAGAATATGGAAAATATATGTAAAATGTTGTTTCTTTTAATCTAAAAAGGATCGTCATATGTTGTAATAAATGTGGCAGACAAAAACTCAATGTGTAGGAAAATGTTCATGTCTGCCCCTGTAAATTCACTGTGAGCCACTTTCCCACTGGAACATGGTGCTCAGGCACGCTGGCCCGCAACCCCACATCAAGGCATTCCTTCATTCCCCTGCCTGGAAAATTCTTCCTCAGGCTCTTGGCTAGGCCAGTTCCTCATCCTTCAAGGCTCAGTTCTGATCTTCACCACCTGTGGAGAAGATTTCTGAATGCCCACCCAGTAAGCACATTATCCTTCCCCAAAGTACACCCAGTTTTTGTTCAGTTATTGAGGAGAAGCTGGTGTCAGCCCAAGTACTAAGGGTGGACCCTGTTTGGCTTAGGCCAGTCTTTACATCCTCTTCCCCTTGGCCACAGTCATTGGTTCAGGGATGGGCATGTGACCTGGGCAGCCCAATCAGGGTACTCTCAGGACTGTGGTTTACAATGCATGCTATGATGGTATTTCTCTGCCCCTTTCCACCACCCCTTTCCTTCCACTCTCTCCATCTTCTTCTTCCTCCAGGCATTGTTGTGAGAGGTGATGAGACCCAGAACCATTACAACAACCTTACTAGCATCCTGAAAAGGAAATGACACATGGAGATGGATAGAACTTAAAAAATTAAGTTGGAGCCTAGGGCTGAAGTCATTCTTGAGACCCATCCTACTTCTGGATTTAAGTTATGCCAGCCATACATTTCCTCACCACTTACACCAGCTTGAATTGGGGTTTCTGTTACATGCTACCCAAAGCAAGTAACCTTCTCAGGAATGTCTTCCATGACCACATTACCCAAAGCCCCTCCTGGTTTACTCTCTGTTGTTATCCACTGATTTCCTTCACAACATGTACCACATTCTCATACCACAACATATAGCTGCAGTGATCGTGGCGGGGTGGGGGGGTGTACTTCCCTTCTTTGGATTGTCTGACTCAGAGGGCAGTGACTGCTTTTCTTCTTCATAGCGCATTATAGATGCTCGATCAATATTTGTTGAATGGCTGAATGAAAAAACAAACTTATGGGGAAAGCTTTTCTCTAATGTAGAGTTTCTCAGGCTTGGCACTATTGACATTTTGGGCTGGATTAGTTGTCGTGTGGGCTGTCCTGCACCTTGAATATTTAACTGCATCCCTGGCCACAACCCACTAGATGCCAGCAGCAGTGTCCTGCTCTTCCTTCCGCCTCCATCTCACCCCTGACCCAATTCCAACAACCGAAAATGTCTCCAAACATTGCCGAATGCCCCCAGTGGACAAAATTGTCCCGAGGTTGAGAGCAGCAACTTTGATTTAAGCCTAATACAAAAAGGGCAGAGTCTCAGAATGTGTTTGAAAGAAAATAGAGCACTGTTTGATTTCTGAACCACAGAGGCTAAGAGATGGGAGAACAGTAACCCAGGTCTGAATGAGTCGGACAACTCCAACCCGTATTAGATTCCACACAAGAGGAGAGGCCCATCTCTCATTTGGCTATAAGATATGGATGCTGTTGTACAAATGTGCACTGCCTAGTCCAGAAAGATAATCTTGAATTGTGGTTGAAAGTATTTTTGTGATTATCAATTATTTCCTTCAGAAAGGTACATATAAATACACATGATTCACTGTTTTCCTTTGCCTTGGCTTCTTTTTTTCCCCCCGAGACGGAGTCTTACTCTGTCACTCAGGCTAGAGTGCAGCAGCGCAATCTTGGCTCACAGCAACCCCGCCTCCCGAGTTCAAGCAATTCTCCTGCCTCAGCCTCCCGAGTAGCTGGGATTACAGGTGTGAGCCACTGCTCCCAGCCACCTTGGTTTATTATGAAATAATAATTACAATGCCCACATAGTGACTGAAAATTATTCTCACTTACATTCATGGTTACCTTAGCCATTCTATTGCAGTAGAAAAGAGAAAGCGAGTTAATATTTGGATAACCAGGATCATTGTTGCCCTACATAATGTTCTGATTTTCCACCCTGAAAACTAAATTTATATACCAGAAATAGATTCCTCTTTTCTTCTTTCCTTTGTTTCTTCAGGCACTTGTGAAAAGAAGGAAAGGAAGGAAGAGTTAATATGTTGTTTCTTTTCTATTCCAAATTATGATGAGGTCAATTCAAAGTACTTGTACATACAGATGAGTCATTTCAGTACACACTCTTTGGGTTTGCTGTGTTAAAAAATCACACCTTCATTTTGGTGGGAAAATAACTACAAATTGTTGGTGTATTTTTCTGTGGGTCAGAGAGATTCTTAAACCGGGATGTGTCTGAACTCTGGAGACGTATTATTACAGATGCCCTCATTGGGTAGCTCATTAAGCTCTTGGAACCAACGGTGCATTCAGTTCCCCTAAACTAACTAATAACTCACCAGGAAGGGTGGGAATGGTAGAATAAAAAACATTCTAGGTATCTGTTTCTATTGAACCAGTCCGACTGTTCTTACCTCTTTTATCCCAAGTGAAATGAAATTCCTCCTTACAGACACTTCGGAAGAGATATCTGATTGCAAAGTTACAACTTGGCAAGGATGTATATAACCACAAAGGGGACTTGTCTAGTGGTGAATGACTAGAATAATGTGGAAACGATAGACCTAAAGCCATACAAATTAAACTTGCTTTGTTTAATTCCTTGACATCAATGGGGAAATAGCAAAAAGGGAATTTTTTGCCTCTTCTGAACAATGAGGCACTCAAATTATTCTACATGCCTTTCAGCTGCTTTCCACACTAGGAAACATGAGGTTAAAATATATTGAGAGGAAGGAGGCACTGGAGAAGATATTTATAACTGAGACTTCCTAAAAAAGATCGTTACTCTTAGAAAGCTAATATTGCTGACCAATAACACTCAAACCAGCTTTTAAAATTCTGAAATGTAAGTTACAATTCTGTTTTTCCCAAGGAAGTGTGTAATGTGTTACTTTCATTAAAGAAGCACACGCTCCATAAATATGTTAGTCCACCTTATTTCCTGCTTACAAAGGCTCTCAGTCTTTCACCATTTAACAACTCTTTTTATATTTTGACAAAAAAAAATTTTTCCCCTCTCTCTCTGAAAAGAGGAAACAGGGTCAGCCCAAGACAAAAAGGCAGGAGAGTGTCATGAGCTCCTTGCCACTGCCATGTCTCCAGCCTCTGTCTCTCCCAGGCCAGGCAGATACCCCACTGGCTGCTGCCTCCCAACTCCCAAAGCTCCTTTCACTTGGGTTCTGCTGTGCCGTCCATGCTTATGCATCTCACTGTGCCCAGTTCCCTGCATCGAGCCAGGTGTGTAGGCGGCCCTCACGCTGTTTGCTGCTGTTAAATGCCGGCACCCCACCCCACCCCACCCCACCCCACCCAACTCTTTTATGGTTCCTCCTACTGCCAGCACTGCCACCTCGTCAAACAAGTGCTCCCAATCATTCCCAGACATATGAAAAAACCAAGTCACATAGATTTAAGTGTCCACTCCCAAAATGGAGATATTTTTATTAAGTTCCACCTAAATAACTTCCCTAGTTGTTTGTGTTAAAGGCTGCAGAGGAAGATATCCAAGGGGCATGTGGCTCTGTAGGACTCTCCCTTATATTACCATGGTCACACTGGGTGCATAAGAATCTTTGTGGTTCCCTTCCAACAGCTCCTTACTGCCTCCCCGCCCCCCCCGCCACGCCCTGGCCATGCTCTGTTCCTCTTGAGAAGAAAGGGGAGTACTGCTCCACTGTCTGCTCAGTGGTCTCTGATTTCTATCTGAGTTATTCAAACTTTAGGGCTTGTTTACTGATTCCCCCAGGGGCTGTGAGGTCCTGAAGACCATCCTGTTTCTTTTTATTTATAGGCCTTTGTTGAATGAACCAAAAATGTCTCCTTTCCTTTTCCTTTGTTTCTTCCTGCTTTCCTCCCTTTCTCTCTTCATCATTTATTAATTATTCACTGTTGGTTGTGTCTCCTAAATGCCCCAGAATGCAAATCCCTGACCTGCCTGTGCCAAGGCTCTTAATCCATACATGCATGTCCTCTTCCTATCTGATTTCTTTTGGCCTGCCATGGCTAAGAGACCTAACCAGCAAGAGGGAGCCAGGCCTTCTTACATTATCAGCTGCAAGCAACTGAAAAAAGTGTCCTTCCCTGTCTGCTGGAACAAACAACGAAACATTCTTCCTTTCCCCCACCTGGGTCCTGCACTGGCCTTTCTGGGCTTTCCAACTGGGGGGACAACTCTCAGGAGGAGGAAATCCACTCTAGACTATTGCCTTTGGTGGCAGAGATGAATAAAAAAGGTTTTTCTTCTCCTCTGGTGTAATGGGAGCTCGACCCTTACTACTGTGACCTATAGCATGTCCTTGAGGATCACATTTGTCTTTGAACAGACTCAGAACTCTTCCCTGGGGGGAAAAGCACCCTGTGTCTGTTGTTGTGAGTAAGGAGATGTGAGAGTGCTTGGCAGGGATGGCGAATGGGGACTATAACTTTAGGAACCCTGGGCTGTTACCAAAGTGGGGCAGGAGAATAGGGTCTGGAGGCAAGGAACCTAAGGCCTATGTATGCTGACTTCCTAGAACTAAATCAAAAGGAAAACCCCAACTTTCCACACCTATGTAACAAAAGGTCCGGAGGCTATTCACTTTGTAAGCGCTGCCCCCTTTTCCTGCGAGGCAGATGGAAAAATGAAAGTATCTCTGATTGGTTGCTTTCCACAACCAATCAGATGTTTGCATAGGAGTGGACCGTTGTAACTTTGCTTCAGCCTCTGATTGCGGGCCACTATTTTATTTGCATGGGGTGTACACCAAGTGGTCAATGCAAAACCTCTAGAGGATATTTAAGCCCCAGAAAATTCTGGAACTGGGGTCTTGAGACCTGGTGCTCAGGCCCACTCCCACCTGTGGAGTGTACTTTTATTTTCAATCGATCTCTGCTTTTGTTGCTTCATTCTAGCCTTGCTTTGTTTGTGCGTTTTGTCCAATACTTTGTTCAAGATGCCAAGAACCTGAACACCCTCCACCAGTAACAAAAGGAGGAATCCAAGCACCTTATTGGCTTTTTTCAATAGCAGTGGGTCTCCATGATATTAATTAGGATAAAATAAAACCAGTATGGCCAAACCTTTATGCTTTTCAATGTCCTTATAGATTACATAATGAAAATACCTATTAGCCTTCGACTTGAAATTTTTTATTCTAGCAAGTCACCTTCACACTTTCCTCATACAGAGTGGTCTGGATGGACTGCTACAATGTGGCAGCTCTTTGCTTTGTGCTGGCAATACCATGAGGAGCAGCCCACGTTCCTGCCTTCAGGAAACTGAAAGGGAACCAAGTTTCAGAACTGAAGCAAGGATGAGTGCCTGGCCAGTTGTGCAGTACATTTGTTGTTATAGTAATAGTCATAAGACAATACTCTAGACTCTGTGTCTGGAGTCAGGCAGAGCTAGGTCTAAGTCCTGGCATCTGTAGCCTCTCTTGGGCAAACTGCCTAACTCCTCTGAAATCTTACCAGTAAGATATGGGTAAGAAATT
Source organism: Cacajao melanocephalus (assembly GCA_963573385.1). Taxonomy (NCBI): domain Eukaryota; kingdom Metazoa; phylum Chordata; class Mammalia; order Primates; family Pitheciidae; genus Cacajao; species Cacajao melanocephalus. Next base: position 3,390 of record CAUYLG010078852.1, on the reverse strand, counting down.
CTACCTCGACTGGTGTGGTGACTCACAACTGTAATCCCAGCACTTTAGGAGGCCGAGGGGGGTGGATCACCTGAGATCAGGAGTTTGAGACCAGCCTAGCCAACGTGGCAAAACCCCGTCTCTACTAAAAATAAAAAATTAGGCCAGGCGCGGTGGCTCAGGCCTGTAATCCCAGCACTTTGGGAGGCCAAGGCAGGCAGGCCACCTGAGGTCAGGCGTTCGAGACCAGCCTGTCCAACATGGATAAACCTTGTCTCTACTAAAAATACAAAATTAGCCTGGCATGGTGGCGCATGCCTGTAATCTAGCTACTTGGGAGACTGAGGCAAGAGAAACACTTGAACCTGGGAGGCGGAGGTTGCAGTGAGCCAAGATTGCGCCATTGCACTCCAGCCTGGGCAACAAGAGCAAAACTCCATCTCAAAAAACAACAACAACAAAAATTAACCAGGCGTGGTGGCAGGTGCCCGTAATCCCTGCTACTGGGGAGGTTGAGGCAGGAGAATCACTTGAACCCGGGAGGTGGAGGTTGCAGTGAGCTGAGATCACACCACTGTACTCCAGCCTGGGCAACAAGAGTGAGATGGAGTCTCCATCTCAAAGAAAAGAAAAAAAAAAGAAAGAAAGAAATTCTACCTCATGGTGGTATTGTGGGGACAAATTAAAAAAATAATACCACCTATGTCAGATGTCTACCATAAAAAGGATACACAATAGATGACAGCAATGGTTGTTATTGCTTTGATTACTAATGCTTGGTTACCTAAGACACGTCCAAGTCACTTCATTCCCTTTATAACCCTCTCCCAGGATTATGAGAAAGAACAGCAAAACTGTTTTCTTAGTCTCATCTTTCATATTGTGCTGTTCACATTGACTGCTTACATAATGGATACTCCACAAATTTCAAAAAAAACTACATATATCTGTGAGAATTTGAATATCTTTGCAGATGATTCTAAATCAGAGAATCAGGTTTTAGAGGGGAGGTCAAAACACCTCCATTCCACTGTGAAAAATTCATGAGAATATTCCAAACACCACAGATTTAAAATCTATCACTGTCCTGGAAAGGTTAACTTTCTTCTCTTTACCTTTATTTCTATGACATTGTTCTTTCGGCTCTGTCTCCAGTGTTATTTTATAACACATTATATTTCTGCTCAGTGGATTGCTATAGTGATGTTGGTACATGTTCTAAAGGGATATTATAGTATCATGCACTAAATGGACTAGTCCACCCACCTTTGTTCAGCATTGGAAATTTCCCAAGTCTATTCATTCATCCATTCATGCAACAAATATTTGTAGAATTCCTCTCATGAAAAGCCATCATGTGAAAGTGTTACAGTTGATTCATGGGCTACTGTTTGCCTGCCTGCTGGGGCAAGAGACCTGAAGATGTATCATGCAGGAGATGACAAAGAGCTGTAGGGTAAGCCAAGGGCTTAAGAGCCAGAGAAGGCTGTGTTCAAATCTCACCTCTCTCACTTTAACTGTATGACTCTGGGAAAAAGCTTAAGCTCTCTGAACTTCATCATTTTCATCTTCAAAACGTGGATGTTCCATCATTCATTCAACGACCATGTCGACTTTGTGCTACGTACATCTTCTTGTCATTCATTTATGCTCTCTTGTTAAATTCTCACCACAGTTCTCTAAGGCATCTAGACAGTTGTTCCTCAACAGATGCTTCCTTTTATTGACCCCGTACTTTAAATGAACATATTAATTCAACAAACTTTGAGTGCCTGCTATGGGCCATACCCTGAGCCAGGAGACACATGGCTTTAAGAAAAAAAGAGTTTACAACTGTGCCTCAAGCTTCTCAGTCTGGTTGAGGACACACCTATAAACATGATTATCTAATGGAATCGTCATAATAATAACTCTGTGCACAGAAAATTGTTGGACACAGAGTAAGACATGTAGCTCACCTGGGCCAAGGGTGTGGGAAGGAAGACTAAGTGGGGTGACACCGGAGCTGAAGTGAGTAGGATGGAAGAGGAGGACCCCGTTTCTCTGCCGAGTATGTAAATGCGGAGGAAATGACCACGACCTGTGCAGAGCAGGCTAGCAATTCTGACAGGTCAAAATAAAGAAAGAGCAACAATGATGAAAAAGCTGAGCCCAGTTCAGAGAGGCACATACTAAAGATGCGTTTCCAGATTGTCTCTGAGTACTAAAAGATGGTAAGTGTTCCAAGGACCTTTTTGCAGTACCGATGGCTCCCCAGGAATTCAATCATGACAAAATAAAAACCATATGGCCACACCTTCAGGTTCTTAAACATGCTCTTACGAATTACATAATGAAAACGCCTATTGACTTGTAATATTTTTCTAACTAGTCACTTCTTCCTCAGGCAGAATAATCTGGATGAGCCTAATTCCTCTGGCTAGGATTTTTAAAAGCATGTTGGCATTTGGGCTGGTTCCTGTAGCTGGTTGGCGCAACCTTCTAATAATACCAAGATGGTGTTTTGTGTCCCTGCCTGCTCCTGGAAGAAAGTGACCCACTGCCCTCAACTCAGGCCACTCACTGTACCACTGACTCAAACCCAACACCCATCCCACGCAGGACCAGGGATGAGATTTGACCGACTGCAGACCCAGAACCACGAAGCTAGAAAAGCAGAATAACCACAAAAAAGAAATTTCTGCCAAAACATTTGTGGGCTAAGATTACACCCAAGTACGTTTGAGACTAGAGGAGTCAAAGCATAAATAAACTGTAGAAAGGCGCATGCTAATGCAGAGAGTGGGACTCCTAGAAACGTGAATTTATTCTCTTTGCCACCCAGGGGAGCCAGAGACTCATGAAAATCTTATACAAGCTGTCAACGTTACGAGCTAGGGCAAGGAAAGACAACTTATTAGTTTGGACTTTTGCAGTTGCAGGCAACACAAAAATCAACCAACCAAGAAAACAAAACAAAACAAAAATGGGAATTTGCTGATCCACATAATTTGAAAGTTTTGGGGGGCATCTGGTTTAGGCTCAGCCATATCCAGGAGCTGAAGTGACATCCTCAGGACTTGCTCTGTCTCTCTCTGCCCAGCTCTCAGCTAAACTCTGCTGTGTGTTGCTTCCCTTCTTAGATGAGCCTTCCTCATGCAGGGGCAAACGTAGACCTCACAGCTCCAGGGTAACATAATTCTTACTGTAAGAAAGTCAGGAAGAGGCCAGGCATGGTGGCTCACACCTGTAATCCCAGCACTTTGGGAGGCCAAGGTGGGCACATCACTTGAGGTCAGGAGTTTAAGACCAGCCTGGCCAACATGGTGAAACCCCCATCTCTACTAAAAACACAAAAATTAGCTGGGTATGGTCATGCATGCCTGTAGTCCCAGCTACCTGGGAGGCTGAGGCAGGAGAATCACTTGAACC